>OX579665.1:9512397-9802209 GCA_951230895.1 Carpatolechia fugitivella
AATAAGTACATAAAAAATGTCCTGGTTTTCTGTTCTGACAAATAAGTAACAGGAAGACGATAAAGTTAGGTACGATTTAACTTATGTAGTTAACCCTAGAACAGACATTAGTCTATTTGGGTTGCTACTATCAAACACCATAATTAGCGAAATAGGTAAGTTTTGAACCTGTCTCTGCTCTTATTATTATCGTTTAGCAAATGTGTGTATAAATAAATAAATAAAAATAAATAAATAAAATATTTGATGGTATAATAATTACAATCTAACAAACGACTTGTCTACCAGACAGACGAGCCGACCCTGAACAAGATCTTGGAGTACATCGACCTTGGCAAGAAGGAAGGCGCGAAGCTGATGACAGGAGGCAACCGTATTGGCACCAAGGGTTACTACGTCGAACCAACCGTGTTTGTCGATGTCAAAGACGACATGTCTATTGCCAGGGAAGAGGTTAGAAATCTTGTTAGAAATGTACTTCAGTTTTAGATTTAAAAAAAAAAACCGGCCAAGCACGCGTCGAGCCACACAAAGTGTAGGGTTCTGTAGTTGTCCAATACTACTACTACTGGACAAATAACATTCATCAAAATATTTTTCTATGATATTTGTAGCCTACCAAATTTCTTACTTGTACAAGTACATTTTATAGGTTGGTCTATTATTCGTTAACCTGTAAAGTCTACTTGATGTTGATGGTTTTTCTTTTAAATTCCTCATAAACACTACTACCGTGAATGTTTTTACATTTCTAAATATTAGGTCCTTACATATGAAATTGGCGTTTTGTATGGGAGGAACAAAAAGTCGAAAAATTTTTATATAGTATATTTATTTAATCAAAGTATGAGCCATTGTAATCTATGCACTTTTGCCATCTCATAGGTAGTTCATTGATCCCTTTACTAAAAAAACCATTCGGACGGGAATCAATAAAATCTTTGAAGGCGATTTGGACTGCCCCATCTGAGTTGAATTTTTTCCCTTGCAAGAAGTTATCCAAATTTCGAAAAAAATGGTAATCTGTTGGAGCAAGGTCCGGGGAGTACGGTGGATGCCTTAGACATTCCAATTGAAGCTCTTCTAATTTGCTAGCCGTCTGTTGTGCAGTGTGTGGTCTAGCGTTGTCGTGAAGCAGCAGTGGCGTAGAGCGATTGACCAGCCTCGGTTGTTTACCAGCTAGCTTTTCCATCATGGTTTGCAATTGCTGACAATAGTCATCTGCCGTAATCGTCTGGCCAGATTTGAGAAAACTGTAATGAACGACACCGGCGCTAGTCCACCAAACGCTTACAAGTAACTTTTTATTGGTCAATTTTCGCTTGGAGCAGGCTTTGGCTGGCTTGCCAGGGTCCAGCCATTGCGATGAGCGCTTCCGATTATCGTAGAGAATCCACTTTTCATCACAGGTAATGATTCGATTTAAAATCCCTTCGTTATTGTGCCGGTCAAGTAATGTAACGCAGCAGTTGACGCGCGTTTGCCGGTTTGCTTCACTCAATTCGTGAGGAACCCACCTTTCAAGTTTTTTAATCTTCCCAATTTGCTTCAAGTGGATTAAAACAGTTTTATCACTAACACCGAAGCCTGCAGCTAACTCGGACGTGGTTTGCGATGGATCCGCTTCCACAATAGCCTTCAATGCTTCATTATCAACTTGGGTCTCCGGCCGTCCACGGGGCTTGTTTTGCAGGTCGAAATTTTCAGAACGAAAACGTTGGAACCAAAAACGCACTGTGTTTTCTTTTGCGACACAACCGCCATACACATCATTAACCCTTCGAGCCGTTTCCGCAGCACTGGTGCCACGGTGGAACTCGTACTCGTAAATAACGCGATATTTCAAATTTTCCATTTTGTAAATCGAGCGATGCAAACAGAAAAAAGATAAGTAAAAAAACAAATGAATGACGGTTTACGAAACACAACTACATGTGGAAATAGCTGTATAAATTTGAATTTCGAATTCCTAACCAAATAGGAGAAATTTGTGATCAAAGTGGCCAGTACGACAAAACGCCAATTTCATATGTAAGGACCTAATATAACGGTTTCGCTGGTAGGGGGGGGGAGCTGGACTTAACAAAAATAAGCACTTTAAAACGAAATATTTCTGAAACTTACACTAGAATCGAAAAATAGTTTTAGCAAACCCCCATTATTTTTAAAAAGCCTATCCAATGATACCTCACACTACAATCCAATGATACCTCACATCACAATACAAAAAAATAACCACCACTTCACGTGTACCAGAGGAACCCTAAAAAAATATTTTCTTCTGCTTTGTCGGCATGATTACTTATCCATGCCAAATTACAGCCTTCTAGTACTAAAAGTCTCTGAGCTAAGTGGCGGATGGACATGGCGAAACTATAAGCGTTCTTTTTTTTACTACGGAACCCTAACAATGACATAATTATTTGATAAGATAGTGTCACAAAAAGGCGAAGAAAAGACAAGCTATCAGAATCAAAATGACAAACCTGTCAGACTATCAAAGGTCGTTAGTAAAATATCAGCAGAAAGGTATAGGTAAAGGTGTAGGTACTACAAGAATTTTATTTCAACATTGTTTTTTTTTATAGGCAAGTGTTTCTGTTCTATATTCTGCGCCTTACCTTACTCTAAGTAGGAAAGAGAAGGCAGCATCGGTCCGGTGGTTCACTATAGAATAGAGGCTGCAGCGAGTTAATAATCATAGTATAAATTATCATGTCTTTCTCTAGATCTTTGGTCCAGTGCAGAGCATATTGAAATTCGAGACATTAGAGGAGGTGATCGACAGAGCCAACGACACCAAGTACGGGCTCGCCGCCGGCATCATCACCGCTGACATCACCACCGCGCTACAGTTCAGCAAACACGTAGAAGCTGGCACCGTGTGGTAAGATATACTTTATTGACGAGGGAAATAAGACGTGTGTTTACCGCTGTTACAAATAAAGATATTTTATATTTTTATATTTATATTTACAGGGTGTATAAGTGACAGACTCCACAATGGAGGATTTTCCGACAGCCAATTAAAAATAAAAATAGTTCATAAAACTTCGATAGAAGGCGTTGACGATTCGTGGATCCGAAGAAATCCGGCGAGTCACCCAGGGCCATAAAAGGATTAAAAAAAAAGAATCCACGAAGTACACCTTGCGCCATCTATCGTCTTAATTAGAACTATTATTTTTATTTTTAAAGAGCTGTCAGAAAATCCCCCATTAAGCTACGAGAATAGGGATGATAACAACTTTTTTTGTCTATCGGGCAGATTGTCAAAAAGTATGACATATTTTTTATATTTTTTCACGTAATAAAATTGTAACGTAGTGAGCCCCCACTCTTCAACTTTAATGCTGTTCAAATTTTTATTTTATTTGATAAAACAAGTTTTGTCTATCTATCACACTCTATGGGGGAGTAACATGGACAATGACGAAAAGAGACAGAGTGAGGCTGGAAGCGTTCGAAAAGAGGTGTTGGTGAAGGATGGAGGGAATAAGTAGCAGGCTGAATCACCTGATTGTCCGAAAATAAAGATGACTACTTGCTTCGGTAGGCACGTTAAGCCGTCGATCCTATCGGCTACTATCTAGTCGTTACATGAGCCAAGTGAGTGGCCTTTGGCGGTTCTATAACACTGACACCAGGGTTTGTGAGGTCGATGTTGAAAAAGTAGTCCGAACCCCTATTGAAGATAAACGTGGCCTTTTTTTGCGGTGGGTGAACGCACTGAAGTCAAAGTCGATAGCTTCTGGGGTCGACAGCATTGTTTTATTAGTCGATGTCTCTGCGGATACAATTTCCTCTTATAACAGTTTTATGTTTTGTTCGCAGGGTGAACAACTATCTGGCAATGGACTCACGCTGTCCGTTCGGCGGATTCAAGGACTCCGGTATTGGACGTGAAAAGTAATTATTTTTGCTCTTATCGACGGCAATAGGAAATGTTTTGCTATTTTAGTGACTAAAATACATGACTTTCTTAAAGTCATGTTCCACCATTGAATAGGGGATCGGACTGTTCACCATATTTTATGAATTTACCATATTTTATGAATTATTTTTAAAATATAGATTAGTAGCAGACGATTCGCGAAGAAGTCAAAAGTCAAAGTCAAATTTTTTTATTCGAATTAAGATTTTTACAAATCATTTTTCGACGTCAAAGCTATCATGGATGGCACGTTCACTACCAGTGTACGCCCTCTGTGGAGAAGAACGGCCAGAAGAAACTCCACAGGAATTGTATCTTTTGTACTTTTCTTTTAAATATATAAAGAATCATACATGAGTCATAATTACAATCTACTCCGTTGATTTGGAACAACAGTTGACCAGACGTTTTTATCATCTAAGTAATCTTTTATCGTATAATAGGCCTTAGAACATAAAATAGTTTTAATTTTAGCTTTAAATTGGCTATCGGACAGATTTACAATATCATCTGGTATTTTATTATAGAAGCGAATACAGTTCCCCATGAATGAATTATTAACTGTACACAGTCTAAACTTTGGGTGCGCTATTTTATTTTTATTTCTACAAAAAAAAAAAAAACAGAATTGGTTGAAAAACTAATTTACAGTGATTTTTTAAAGTTTCAATATGTCTGTCTCTTTCAAAAACGAGTTTAGAGTATGGAGATTATATGGCGTTACTAACAAATGACGTCACAAGTGGGTAAGTGCCTCTCTGTCTAATCTTGAATTTCAAACCTTTATAACTCGGTCAATTTTAAGGATACAGCAAAAATTCTTTTGGTGTTCAATAGCAGAAACTAAGAAGTTTGGATTTATAAAATAAAAAAGAAGTAGTCCGATCCCCTATTGAAGATAAAGGTGCCCTTCTTTGCGGTGGGTGAACGCACTGAAGTCAAAGTTGATAGCTTCTGGAGTCAATACAGCCTAATGACGAACCAATTAATTAGTTGTGTCGTTGGGAAATAAAAATAGTTGATCAGTTTTAGTTGGTTGGTTCAGTTGGTCGGAGTGGAATAAGGGATCATAAAGGAGTTTAGAGCCGGTCAACGACACGATGTCCAGCTCGTAGTATTCTATACTCTATGGCGGCAGTTTCTAAGTAAATTTTGAGCTGGATGGAAAATACGCGAGAAAGTGAAAATGAAATGCTCCATGCTCGATCGATCGTAGCATGGCGTATTGCGTTTTCAATCACTCGCGAATGCTTCACACGTGAAAAGCGACCAGAAGCTTGAATGAATGAATGAATAATATTAAAAACTTTCATAGAGAACACAGAAACTAAGTAGACATCAAGCCGTTAATCGTCTCCAAACCTTAAACCTTAATATTATTGCATTTTGTTAATGCTTTTTGATGAATTGAACGTGCTCGCTCTGATACTGTTCCCACCATCTCGCTTCATATTTTATGGTATTTTTTTTTATAACCTGAAATTTTCTTATTTTTACAGCGGCCGTGATTGCTTGGAGCCCTACCTTGAAACGAAAACAGTCGTAGTCACGCTACCGAAGAAATTTTAGACGACACTCTTAAATGTTACATTTCATAGTTAAGTGAGATTATATTGCTCGTAATCTTGTGACTTTTATACCCGATGTTAAAAAAAATTGTTATTAAAATATTTCTGATTTATTAGGGTTTATTTTTGACATACTGGTTGGTTTAATTACCTTCAACAATAGTACATTACTGCCGCGGTCGCAAAATTAGTTATTGCTGGACGAGGGCACGTTTAAACTTTTATTGTGTACGAGTCCAGCAAGAGTTGTTGCGGCCGAGGCTTGTATAGTGCTTTTCTCTGAAATATGCGAGGAAATTACAAAATAGGTATAAAAATATTGTGGTACCTTGAATTTAGATGTCTACTTGTATCGCACTAAACTTAGTTCTAACCTTTATCACTTTCTACTTTGATTTCTTGAACCATTCATTGTTATAATATTTCCCCAATTCAATGATTAGGTAACTCCATCATGAAAAATAAGTAACAAATTAAATATGTACATAGTACGATAAAAATAAAAACAAACCGCCATATTGTACACTTTTTTTTTGTGCCAGTGTCATACAGAGCATACAGCCAACTCAAATTACTACGAGTCGTGTACGATTCATATAAAATTTGAATTTAGAACATTAAAACTTATGAAGAGTATGCTTTAAAAAACTCAAAAACATTGAAATTTCTGAACGAAAGTTACTTTTCACCTCTCCACCTCGGAAAGTTGGCTTTTAATTCCTGAAAACAGGGTCTAAAATCGCTTATTCATTTCTAGACATGCAAGCCATTCTCATGTCTAGAGAGGAGAATTAGTTTGAATTTCGAACATTATCTTACACAGGAAAAAAGTTTTCATAAATCCGCGCGTAAAATAATTGACGTAAGCCATATTTTTTTTTAATGGGTGTGTTCCGAATCAAACTGTCAGCGCCGTCAGCGATCAGAAAACCAAAAGATTGTATGGGTTTCGCCTGCCTTTGAGTGCGCTAAGATCGATTTAAGCGCGTCTCGGAACGCAGGGATAGGTTTTCATACAATTTTGGAACGCACCCTAAAAAAAACATAACCTAAAAGTTTGTTTATTGTTTTGGTTGTTTATTTTTATCTTATTAACTATTATAAAAGAATTATGATAAAATACAATAATTTAATCACAACTTATAGAGTTATATCTAAAATAAGAGAACTCTTGTACATTTTTAAGTGCCAATATTTACGTAGGTAAGTAAATAGTTAAATGATTTTCTTGCCGGAACAGGTGAAAAATAATGTGTTGGGTTTGAGAGGAATCTTATTCTCACCTCGAACCTTAGAATCCCTCGCGAGCTTCAGGAGTCTATTTTTAGAAACACTCGCTTCGCTCGTGCTTCTATTACAGACTCCTTCGCATGCTCTGGATTCAATATCAGTTCTCTGAGGAAAAATCAACATTCCTCTCTTACCTAACAAATAACTATTGCCGGCCTAGGCTGTTTGAGGGCACATTGCCGGTCGCTGTTTTGTATGGGGCAATGTTTCGTCCACTTCGCGTACTGTTTTTTACAGTAATGATCACATTTTTGAGCGTGTCGGAGAAAATATAATTTACTAGCCCCTAAGGTCATAGACTACTTGGCCCCATCAAAACTGAGATCGAGAATATCTTAATAATTTTGACAAACGTTAGTAGTTAGTAGTTTTTAGTAAACAATCGATTTAAACCAAACATGGCTACTATTAAATAAATTAAACGCTCTTTGGTTTATTTCAAACCAAATCAGCAAAATGAGGCGTCTATTTAGAAACAAGCAAGGTTTAAGTTATACCAACCCGCACTGGGCCAGGCCTAATAGCCCTAAGTCAGGGTAGGCTCGAGCCCCTCGGTGGGGACGTATGCGAGCTGTTGATGAAGGTTGACACCAATATTGTAAACATCACGTTGACACCAATATTGTAAATGCTTTGACATTTGTTTGTTTTCCCTTCTTTTACGCAGCAACAGTCAGGACAACATTGATTTTATTATTATGCATAGTACGAGATACTCCTAGCCCAGACTGCCATAATCACCTGATTGACTAAAAATAAGATGATTCCGTGTTTCGGAGCGCTTGCCCTTGGTTCATTATCTACAGAAGTAACGTTACACGAGCTAAGTCAGCCTAAAACTCCAACAGCTGTCGACTCATTAACTTTAAGATGGATTTGCGAGTTTGTGCTTAAGGTTAAACGTAAGCTACAGTAGCGCCACCAATTGAATTAAATCGTTTACTTATTGTCGGTGACTTCGATCGAAATTATTATGTGTCTAACGACGATAGAAGGGTTATAAATCTGTTTTAATTATTGTTTTATAGCCCTAAAATAATCAAAAAGTTATGTAAGCCGTAACTGTTAAAAGTGACACACTAGCGCCACTTCGAAAAATAATCATAACTCCGAAAAAAAACAAATATGTATATTAAAAATGTGGACAATCATTTGTGTAGGTATTTTAGTGTTTTTAGAAATATCTAATTTTATAGAATTTTGTACGGTGTAGTAAGAGATAGCGAAAGTGCAAATACGGCCGTTATTAGCACTTTCGCTATTTATAACTACAATTAACAATAGTTAACTAAATTAACAATTCTAAAAATACAACAAGACTTATGAAACAATTTGATTGTTCAGATTTTTGATATTTAGTGTTTTCACAAAGTTATGATTTTTTATCCAAGTGGCGCTAGTGTTCACATAGGGTACCCCTTTAAGCTGCGTTCCGAGATATGCTGTATTCGATTTCAGCGCTTTCAAAGCGCGTACCAATTTACTGCCAGCGGGCGAAATCCATACATTTTTTTTATTTTCTGTACGCTAACAGCGCTGAAAGTTTAGTTCGGAACACACCGTTTATAACTGTACATATAGCTATAGTCGGGTTATTATAGGATGAGTTCTGACAGCTGCAAAATTTTTCATACAACGTTAACAACTTTTTTTATAATATTCAGTTTAAAAACCATAATAGCTAAAATTTTAAAACAAAGTAACTTCACCTCTTATTTTATCATTAAACAGTATGTAATTTTATTTAATAAATAATTAAATAAACGAAATAAAATTAATAAGTTCTTAAAATTTTAATTTGTCAGAGCTCATCCTATAGTAACCCAAGTATAGCGGCAAACTTCTTGAGCAACGACCTTGAATGCGCAGAAACAAAAAATAGGTCTCTTTGGTGTTGCGGTGCGGGACGAGGAGGCGGGCGCGCTCGTTGCCATGGCAACACGCACAGGATTGGTTGGTCAGTTGACCCTTGCCCCCGCACCGCGTCGACGTCGTCTGCACATGCGCAAACTTACCCCACCACCTCACGCGATGCTCGAGAATTTTGCCGCTGGTTGTACCTGTATGAGTTTGTGCTTAAGGTGCGGCCACACGAGCGGCAGCAGCTTGCAGTTCACGTCTATGGGGTTGAGTAGGCCCGCCGCACACGACACCAGTCCGCACACCTCGTGTCTGATCTGTGTTATATATAACGTTCCAGTTAATAAGGTTGTTTTTATTATTTTTAGGTTCTCATGTTCGTAAACAGATGGCAATGAAGTGACTAAAATTGGAACTAAAATCAACCACACTAAATTCAAACCTAAAAACAATCTCCCCTCTGGGTTCAAATTAGATGTTTGACAGCTTTAATATTAGGATGTCCATCTACTGTGGCTTTTTAATCTTTAAACACCTATGGGGAGGCCTATGTTCAGCAGTGGACATCTTCCAGCTGAGATGATAATAGTGATGACTTGAAAATCGCCAAAAAACGATATACCTTACAACTTACCCACAAGTTAGAATGCGCTAAGTACACCGCGCTTTCGGCCACTAAGTCGCAAAGAGGCTGTTTGGACAACTCCGTAATTTTTTTTATTTCCAAAAACTGACTCGACCAGAAAATTCTATATATTTATCGAACCTGCTCACAAAATTTCACGAGAATCGGTTGAGAAACGCAACCTGTAGAGGAGAACAAACAGACATATATGGACAGATGGACATACAAAAGCAATTTTGGCCAAGCTGAAATGGAGACGCTTCGCTCGGTCAATGGGGGATTTTCCGACAGCCAATTAAAAAAATATAGTTCATAAATCTTCGATAGATGGCGTTGACAATTCGCGGATCCAAAGAAATCCGGCGAGTCACCCAGGGCCATAAAAGGATTTAATAAAAAGAATCCACGAAGTACACCTGACGCCATCTATCGCCTTAATTATAACTACACTCACCGGCACATCTAACCGCCCACCCTTCATTTCAGGGAATACTCGTGATTCTTTATAATTATATTAGTTACAGCTGATGTTAGTTAAAAAGTAGTTAATTTAATGTTTATTTAAGTGTGTTTATTTATAGTAAAATTATCAATAATTAAATTGTAATGTATAACAATAAGCATAATTTAAAATTAACCCGAAATACAAGAGTGGACGGTTAGATGTGCCGGTGAGTATATTATTTTTAAAGAGCTGTCAGAAAATCCCCCATTGGTGTGATGTGATAACTTACCCACAAGTTAGGATGCGCTAAGTACACCGCGCTCTCGGCCACTAAGTCGCAGAGAGGCTGCTTGGCCAACAAGCCCAGTTCGGCCAGGCTGGTGGTCGCTCGCACGGCCTTTGCTATGATCCACTCGGACTGGTCTGTCAGACCCTGGAAATAAAGCGCATATTAAGAGCCCCGGAGACGGTCAAGCGGTTTGATTCAAACACGTAAAGTTTGGTTTGACTCAAACCATTTTGATCGTTTACAAAGGTGGTTTGAACGGTTTGTCAAACATTTACGTGTTTGAAGCATGTTTGATGTAATTTCATATTTTTGTTGTGTTTGACGCGTCACAAGTGTAATTACGACAGCGTACAGAATCAGACTGCGCAGAGCCGTTTAACAAACCGTTCAAACCGACCTCAAACGGTTTGATCAAACACGTAAGGTTTGAGTCAAACCGTTTGACCGTCTCCGGGGCCCTTTAAAGATAAAGATTTTATTCTGTGAAATCTTAGGCTAGCATAAACATTGTACAGGACTACTAAGTATCATTTATAATTAATATTATTTGTATCAAGTTACGCAATAAGAAAATAAAAACAAAGTTGTAAGCATTAATTTAAACATAAATTGCTGAGTGTCTTAGGAATCGGGTTAGTACATGCTTACAAAGTAAGTGTTAATCAAAGAGTTTACAATTATTTATTTAATATAAGGTAAATATTGGCCCCGATTCGGGAAGTCTTGCTCAAATTCGAAATGTAAATCCAGCTATCCTTTTCGTTTTTATGACCAATGAAAGGGAGGTGAACGAATGATATTATTTTGAATTAATGATAACCTGAAATGCGTACCTGTTGCAGTAATGGGACGAGTATGGGCGCGGCGTGGTGTCCCACATATTTATGACACCACGCGCTCTATAAATCTTCTCATATGGGACAGAACAGAACCTGTTGCAGAAGTGGGACGAGTATGGGCGCGACGTGGTGTCCCACATATGACACCACGCGCTCTATAAAGCGTCACATATGGGAGAGAACTGCACCTGGCTCTAAGAAGAGTCACATATAGGACAGCACAGTACCTGTTGCAGAAGTGGGACGAGTATGGGCGCGGCGTGGTGTCCCACATATGACACCACGCGCTCTATAAAGCTTTACATATGGGACAGAACAGCACCTGACTCTAAGAAGAGTCACATATGGGACAGCACAGTACCTGTTGCAGAAGTGGGACGAGTATGGGCGCGGCGTGGTGTCCCACATATGACGCCACCCCCACCACCCGCTCGAAGAAACACCCCCGCAGTCCGGCTTCTTCCTTGTCGTTCAGAAATGTCACCATGTGGGAGAGAATCACGTCGTTTGCTGGAATCAAGAGAGATTGTTTCTAAAATAGGGTATTTGAATACATACTTCATAATGTAGTTTTGTTCATCTCATCAACAGCTCATATACGTCCCCAACGAGAGGCTCGAGCCCTGAATTAGGACAATTAGGCCTTAGTCGACAACGCTGGCCCAGTGCGGGTTGGTCGACTTCACACACAACCTTTGAATTTCTTCGCAGGTGTGCAGGTTTCATCACGATGTTTTCCTTCACAGTAAGAGCGTCGAATAAACGGACATAATATGATAAGAAATCACACACATTGGTACGTGGTGGGGATCGAACCGGCGTCTCCCGGACGGGAGGCAGCGGCCCTGGCCACTAGACCACCGACGCTCTTAAGACTTCTCCATACCCCAACGACCTCGAGCGTACCAGCGGAGCCTCATCCTCACCCCCGCCGCGCGCGATCTACTCACATTTCATCAAAACTACCTATGATTTTTTTTTGTACGGATGAAAGATAAATGAATGTCTTCGCAGGATTAGGTCTAGGGAAAGAACATACAATATTAGTTCTAAGAAAAGAACATACCTTTCTGTTTTCCGAAGAATATACACAGTTTAGTGATGCCGTTCTCGACCAGCGCCCGCTTCACGACTGCTTGCGAATCCGTCAGCAAATAAGACACGGTCGACCGTACCTAGCACAAAGCATAACAAAACAAACAAACGTTAATTTCATCAACATCATGAACGGCCCGTTACAGTCCACTGCTGGACTATGAGCCTCCTCCACTCCGCGTGTTTGGTTTTGCCATAATCTCCACGCTTGGCAGGCGGGTTGGAGATCGCAGATTAAAAGGTTACTGTATCAGAGAGCGCTGCTGCCCGTTCCCTGTTCAATGTGTAGTCCCTAAGTCGCCTCTTACGACACCCACAGGAAGAGTAGGGGTTGGTGACAAATGTATTCTACTCTGCCGTCATCACACGGCGTCACCAATCTCTACACAATGTAAGTAAAAGGTTGGCGGCGCCTCGTTATCGAATAATAATCTGTAATTCATATACTAAAATCTCACAAAGAAAACGATTAATTAAAAAAAAAAAAAATGGCTTCATGTCGGTTTTAATTTTATGTGATTTTCGACAGCTTCATAAAAAACAAATAACTGTTGTTTTTATTAAGTAATTATGGTTTTATTCTTAAAAAATAGCCTCCGTGGCCGAGTGTTCGATATTTCGACGCCCATTACGGAGGTTCCGGGTTCGATTCCCGGTGGCTACACTGTCAAGCAAAAATCTCTTTGTGAGACTTTCCCCAGTTTGGTTAGGACATTGCAGGCTGAATCACCTGATTCTCCGAAAGGAAACATGATTCCGTGCTTCGGAAGGCACGTTAAACCCATTGGTCCCGGCTACTATCTAGTCGTTACACGAGCCAAGTCAGTGGCCTTTGGCGACTCTATAACACTGACACCAGGGTTTGTGAGGTCGGTTGTCGACCTTACAACCCACGCGATGGTGATGATGATGATGATTCTTAAATGAGCAGTATTGTTACCATTTCATGCAAAGCAGATAGTTCGGTCTCGTAGTTAATGTTGGCCGCTTCTTTGTCGACCATGTTCTGAGTTTGGTCCAGGAACCGCACGGCCGTCTCCGCTAGTTTGGCTGAAACCAACAACATCATTTATTCGTGTAGAAGTCAGCCTAACGACAAGCCTTAGACTGCTTTTTCACCAGAAATGTGCGAGGATGCGTTGCGAGGGATGTGCTTTTCAAGAACCAATAGAATCGCTTCATTTACCTTGCCTCGCTCAGCACAGCTCTGGCGAAGCAATTCTATTGGTTCTTGTACACGCTTCGATAACTAATATATTGTTTAGGATGTGTAGAAAAGAATAAAAGTGATTACTTTAAAAAACTTGTATTTAAATTACGAAAAACAAAACAATGACGTTCGTTGTGCGCGAGGTCCGCTATAGAGAGTGAACGGCGGCCCACGGTGCGGCGCTGGCGGCCAGTGCGTCCCGCGCCCGCAGTCCTCAGGTGGAGGAGGGCCGCAACAGTTCTTGATAAGCACCTCACTCGTAACGCATCCTCGCACATCTCTGGTGGAAAAGCAGCCTTCCTCTCGGACTTTTCAAACTGCCAAATACCCTTGACGACCGTTACCTATGGTTATACGGCAAACATTTTGAACACATGCAAAATAAATACTCAAAAAACAAATGTCTTGAATTTTAGTTGTTTACGTGCTTCGTTTGTCTCTTGAGGTGTGATCTATTCAATTGGTTATATTTGTTATGCTTTTGTCGTCAGAATGCTGATGTCTTGAGGTTATGCTAGCGTCATGTTCATGTGTCGTGCTAATGTCTTGAATTATGCTAATGGCCCCGATTCACACTGTCATGCTCTAATCCTAATTTTAAAATCCAGCTATCCTTTTCGTTTTTATTACCAATGAAAGAGAGGAGATGAATTCAGATGAACGAATGATATTATTTTGAATGAATGATAACCTAAAATAAAGGCGTAGCTGTCAGATTAAAAGATTTTTAAGCCGCATGTTTTAAGTGCTCTCTAAAATTGTGCATTCGACGCGGCCATAAGGTTCAAATTCGATGTTTGACAGCTCTAATATTAAAATGGCCTTCTCTAGTCCCATCTTTAAAAGGTGAAAAGGACGGACGAACTTAAATTAAGATTTAGAGCGAGACAGTGAGAATTTGCGTCAATGTCTCGAGTTTGCATTGTGTTTGTGTCTCTTTTGTCTTGCTCACTCACCGATATTGTTAGCGTAAGCGATCCGGACAGTGACGGCGGGGTCGGTGGCGCACTGGGCCAGCTCCGGCAGTATGTACTCGGGGAACACGTTACAGTCGGCCTTGGGCAGCGCGCGCACCAACGCCACGCACGCCGTCAGCGTGTGCACCGCGCATGCGCGCACGCGGGACACGCTGTCGTGCGACAGGTGGATCTGGGATCGTAATAAGAGGTAAACTACATATTAGGTATAAGACATAGTCGCTTTCAGCGTCTGTCTGTCTTTTTGTCCTTTTTGCTGATAATAATATAAAAAATAAGAGAGAAAAATAAAGAAAAATAACTTAACATATCCTGGCAAATAAATAATTTCTTTCTTTCTTTCAAAATGTGTGAAAGAGCGACAACAGAAATAAGCATTGAAACTCACAATATAAGGCAAGATCCTATCCAAAATGACTTCCGAGCTCGAGTTCTCGCACAACAGCTGCAGTATCTCCAAAGTATACAACTTCGACGTACAATGATGCAACCCCCTAATGCATGACGTCACCAATGACGTAATCAATATCAATCCTTCACTATCCGGCCCCAACACCTTCTTCTCCGGCACTTTGTTATCAACTTCTTCGAACCCTCCAACATTTAAAGTCATGACTTTAAACCCGTCCTTTTTTAAATTGTCTATGGTCTCGACATTTTGATTGTCTGTGGTCTCTTCAACTAAATCCTGGTAGTTTTTGGTGTCGGACGGGTGCGTGAATATCTTTATGATGTTTCTGATGTCCTGGTGTATTCGGAGGATTTTCTCGTCGGGCGGCAGGATTGGTTGGGCGGAGAATATCAGCATGTACGATTGTAGGAACGAATAGAAGTATTCTGGGAACAATCTGGAAAAAATATATTAAAGATGAAGTTGGCACTAACTATAATTTAGCAGTTTTTTTATATAAATAAAAGGTAACCCGAACAATATGTTTCTTACAAAAAAGTATAACTTGCTGAAGCCTATTTTTATTCATACAAGAATGTCTAAAAGCTGTGCATATTCAGCTTGTCTACAGAAGATACTCTGTCCACAGAGGGCGTACACTGGTAGTGAACGTGCCATCCATGATAGCTTTGACGTCGAAAAATGATTTGTAAAAATCTTAATTCGAATAAAAAAAAATTGACTTTGACTTGTGTATACTCAGTTTGTCTATGGTGTATACTTTGTCTTCTAGTGTATACTCACGTCCTCCTAGCTTGGTCGAGGTATAACTTAATGCTCCACCTCTCCCGAGGGTTTTTTTCAGTCATGGATTGCAATAGACTTTCCAGCCTAGGATTAAAATTAAAAACTGTCAGTCTGTCTTTAGTGTATACTTCACCTGTGTTAAGTGTATACTTACGTCCCCCTAGCCTGATCAAGGTACAACTCAGCGCTTTTCCTCTCCCGAGGGTTTCTCTCGGTCATGGAGTGCAGGAGACTCTTCAGGCGAGGGTCGCAGGTGTCTGGCAGCGTCATGGTGCTGGGCCGATCCTCGCCGTTGCGGTAGGCCAGCAGACCCGGCAGGTCTAGCGCTGGTGTTCCATCGTTCCATAGTTCTAGGAGGGCGCAGCTGTAAGAGTTTCAGTACTTTGTGAAGAACAGCTCTGGTTTCGTACAGTGCAACAAAAAAGAATAGAAATTAAATAATGATGTAACTAAATTCTTTACCAATAGCATCACCAGATAAACTGGCAGTGATTGGTAGACAAAAACAGAAAGTTGCAATGATTGGCTGAAAAATCATCAGTATTGCCAATAGGGGATCGGACTACTTTTTTTTATTTTATAAATCAAAAAATTTTAGTTTCTGCTATCGAACACTAAAATAATTTTTGCTCTATCTTTAAAATTGACCGAGTTATAAAGGTTTGAAATTCAAGATTAGACAGAGAGGCACTTACCCACTTGTGACGTCATTTGTTAGTAATACCGTATAATCTCCATACAAAAAATCGTTTTTGAAAGAGACAGACATATTGAAACTTTAAAAAATCACTGTAAATTCGTTTTTCAACCGATTCTGTTTTTTTCTTCGCGAATCGTCTCCTACTAATCTATATTTTAAAAATAATTCTCAAAATTTCATAAAATATGGTTTTAGGAACAGTCCGATCCCCTATTAAATCCGTACAGCGCCCTCGTGTTTTGTCTACCCTTTTGTGTCGTACTGTACGTAAATTACGTAACACAAAAAAGTCTAAAATTTTCGAAAGTACGCTCAATATTTTTAACAGAATTTGCAAACTTACCCAGCTGAAAAGATGTCCATGCTAGGAACAAGTTCACCGACCTTACATGGGGACTCACTCAACAACAAGCCCCCAGATTTGTCGTCGCTCTGAAACAAGTGAATATATAGGCCTTATTAAACCTTCGAAACTTAGAAGGGTGCTTCGAAATTTTGGAGTAGGGTGAAATGGGATGGGATGGATTAGGATGAGCTGGAGTAAAATGGTATGGAATGAAATATTTAATGTTGAGCATAGACACCAGTCCCGTTTATAGGACCCGGTGAACTGGCGAACTATTCTGGCGCGACAAATTCTGGGACGCGACATGTCGAAAAAGTAAGTAAGTAACACTTTATTGCATAACACATAAGTGACATACAAAGAAAACATTATTATAAAATGTGCGCAAAGGCGGCCTTATCGCTAATAGCGATCTCTTCAAGACAACCTGTCATTTTCATTTCAACAGTGAACGGAAACGGAGTAGTGCGTGAAAAGTAGCTCAGTCCGTGAGGAACAAATGTAATAAGATAGAATGGAGTGGATATAGGAATAAGATAGATTAATTAAATAAAGTAAGGTGGAATGGGAAAAAGAGGCGTGGAAGGGAACGAAATGGCATGGAATGTAATAAAATAAAATGGAATGGAAAGAGATTGAGTAGAATAGAATGTCGTAAAAATGTATACTCACCACAGGCCTGTTGGTGGGATCCGGTGCACCTACAAATCTCTCCGGAGCAACATAGCAGAGCCTGCGACGCGACGTGTCAAAGAAGTAGCTAAAGTCAGCCGGATTGTCGTCCGGGAGAAACGTCGGCTTGAACGACGCGATGTCAGTCAAAAGCACCCATAGCCATGAAGTCACCATTATGTTCTCCAGCTGAAAGAGAAATAGATTTCTAATGAGACCAGACCAGAAAATTTGATTTCTATTTAGTGACTATACTGAAAGATAACTGTACTCAAAGTAACGCAATATTAGGCCCAAGTCGTGTAGCATATTCGCTCGCTAGCGTGAGCTTCTAAATCATCCATCCCACTCACGCGCAACTTTCAGCAAACTAGGAACAGGTTACACAAGTTATGAGAGCTTGAATATAGCAGTGTTTCTCCATAGAGCATTTTTAGTAGCCAGGCACGAGGCGAACCCCCACCATTTTCGCCGAGCGCTCACTCACTCACAACTTATGTCATTATAAAAAGTGAAATTTTTAAATATCAGAAATCAGAAACATTTATTTGTAGGACATCACAACACAGAACACATACATAAAGAATAGTACATATCAAAAACAACATACAAAAATACCCCTGTGTTGCGACACCCAGACAAAAAGGGCCTCAATCAGCAAAAGCCGTAGCCTAGCAAGGTAGGCTACGGGGCTGACCTTCCGTGAGCCCTGCAGAACGCGGCACACCTACTTATATTATTGTTATTTATATAATATAGAAATAAATAAATAAAGCATAATAAATAGCAATACAAACTGATTTAAATAATAACATAAAACAAGTTTTAATAACATAAATAAGTTTTGTTTTATTGTGCACCTTGATGTCTCCATGGCATATGGACAGTTTGTGCATCCTGTGCAGAGCATACAGCACTTGGAACGTGATCCACTTTTTCTCTAGAATGGTCAGGAACGGTCGAGTCGACATGCGGTCGTACACACTGTACTTGCAGTACTCACGCATTAGCAGCCCTGCCTTGTCTGTTAGCTGTGAAGAATAAAGAGCAAATTATAATACATGAGCTCGAGCTTGCCCAGGACTGGGAGGAATGGCGGAACAATGGGGAGGCCTTTGCCCAGCAGTGGGACATTACAGGCTGGTTACAATATATAGTATAATATATGCTGAGTTAGTGTTAATTTCTTTGTTGAGTTGCTACAATATGATTCAAAATCAAGTAGATTTAACGACAGGTAAATGATGTACATGGGATGTATATGAGCTGTTGATGATGATGAATGTTGTATTCTTAAATGTAAGTTTAGATGAGTTGACTCATCTGCAAAATAACTTTTGCCTGCACATTTGATAGTGACTTAGGAGAAAAGAGATAATACATGTATCTATATAAAAAATCCTTTTTCTTTTTATGTTAGGGTTAAAATAATAATAAACTTTCCTTTTGATTTGGCAATATTCAACTGTTAGTTGCTCTATCTATATGATTATTGATTGTAAGTAGTATACACAAAACTTTTAATAGAGTAATGTAATAGACACACGTAGCAGATATGAGATAATTGAATGCAAAAAACTGAGCAACTTTTGATATACAAGTTTTAGTTGAAAGGAGGATAGTTGTTCAGTTTGATGTGTAGTTTTTTTTTTTTTTTTTTTTCAAATTTTTAATGAGGCTTCAATCAACCTAAGTGACTATGCTAGCCTCGTAAGATAACACACATTTTATAGAGAGAAACAAAGAAAACGATATAGAGCTATAGCTATCCCCGATACCGGTTCAGCTAACCAGCAGTTGAGCTGACCACCATAGGCACTTGCTGTGCTCATATACCTGGCTCTGAGGTCTGCATTCCGCTCACACTCCAACATCACATGTAATAAATCCTCTACTTTGTTACAAGAGAGACATAATGAATGTGTAGTTTGAGTGAAGTTCTTGTGCATCAGGATGTAGTGCCCTATTTTAAAGCTGCTTAGTTATTTGGTACATATTGTAACATAGATTAACTTACAATAACTCTCTGAAATGGTAAGCAGTTAAAAGCAGAAGCAAGTTGCTCTTTAATCTTGAGAATCCTCTCTTTGTGTTCGGCCAGAGGTAAGGAAGGGTCGTGGACAGCAAACACCTTGACGACAACCAGGCCTTCCCGTGAGCGGGCTCGGGCTACCTTCAGGAACCTGGTTGAGCCCAAGCTGAAGAAAAAAACAAATTATCAATAAAAAATAAACTAGCCAGCCTATAGATTATTTTATTTGTAGCTAAGTCTAGATTTCATTTCTGTCAGTTATATGTGCCGCAACATCCCACCCATTACTATCAGCTGATCGCAAATACTAAGTGAAAGTGAAAATTCTCTTTTTTTACCTTTGATCGAAAGTAAGGTCCGCATGGTCACTGAGGTAGTGCTCTACGGGGTAGATCTGCGACGGAGCGACCCCAACAAGCTGATTACCCATCGCGAAAACAAAAATAAACACTGGATAAATATCAATCACTCCACTATCATGTCATGACGTCTCAAAAGTCTAGTCTGAGGCAGTCTAAGCCTTAAAACACCTTAGTTACTTCAAGGATATTTAGAATATTGTTTATTATATACTATTAATCACTTAAACGCAGAAAGATTTGGATTTTTCAATTTATTTGAGTAACAAACAAAGAAAGAAAATATTTTCGAGCAAATCTGACAAATCTGACATTTAGGAAATGTCATTTCCATTGTTTTTTTTTTTGTTCGTTCTTTCGAATAGGCTGCCTTGTCTTTAGTCATAAATCTTTGCTTGAGTGAAAATAATACCACTGGATTTTAAGGAGAAAAATCAACACAGCCAACCAGAGTAGGCAGACAAGGTGTTAAAAAGAGATAAAACAAGTATTTATGCCTTCGATCATTGCTACATAAAACGTGTGCAAGCAATGTGCAAGTGACTTTTTTTTTAATTCCATTAACCGATTTTAAGTCAGGGTACATCACTATCAAGCATAGACAAGATACACCTCATCAATCGTCTTGGCTGTCACTTTTTTTGCTCTATGGTATCTTCTTCTCTTCTTCAACAAACAAGCAGCAGTCCACCCATTTTAGCGAATTTCGTGTAGTTTGTTTGGGATTATTCACAGAAATGACTTCTAAAAGTGAAAAGGATCGAGCCAAACAAATCCAGGATCGATGTCAGAACATATTGATACAGATGTTGAAGGACGAGGACAATAAATACTGTGTAGATTGCGATGCGAAGGGTACGTTGCATTTTCTTTTTCTTTTGCAATAAGCTAGGCTATCGCTGTAATCTTAAAAACATTATAAATGAAAGTAAAAAGAACGTATCTGCAAGGTCGGAACAGTTTTTGATTCGACGAATGTGCAGACGTGGGGGTTTCGTATCACAGAAGTCGTTAGTCGAAATAATTGATAATGCCGTGAGTCACGGTATCAGAATACAATTCACTTATTATCAATCGAGGGCTAATTTACACTTGGCTTCCGCTCCTTGAGGCTGACCTGGGTCAGTCAATAACCTCAACCTGTAACAGTCTGATCCTTGACTAAGAATTTCATAGGTGCTACCTATTGGGTTTTTCTTTACCTAAAATAATTACAAAATTAAAATAATAATCTTGTTACATAAAATAATTACATAAAATAAGTAATGTAATGTTACGTCGGCCGGAAAATCCCAATAGGTTTAATACACACATAAAATTTAGTGTTATTGGCTAGTTATGGAAATTGGAAAAGGAAAAATATATATGTAGGTACCTACTAAAGTAGGATTTTTAATTGAACGGAGTAATCTGACATATGGTGGGTTGCCGCTTTTTTGAGAAAAAAATATAGTGTTGTGCTAAAAAGATATGATTCAATCACTCATCTGGGCCACGTTTCACGAAGCAACAATTTACTAGTAACAAGTTACAATTTGATATTCATTGCGTAGCCAATTCGCCAAAACTGGAAGCCCTTATCGTTTTACCTCATTGTCTACGCAATGTACATCAAATTGTACTTGTAATTTGTAACTTGTAGCTTCATGAAACGGCTCCCTGGTGATATGGTCACTAAGTAATGTAGACTCCTGGGGGAAGGACTAATGTCCTATAACACAGGTTTAAACTTAGTTTAGGCAACAGCCCTCCACAAAAATTGTATCTCCTGTGCTGAAATGTACATACTTAGTTTTGTGGTGTGGAGATACAACTTTTTTTTATTTGTATTATGTAAAACTAAGTCTATGTCAAAGTAAGTATGCTTAAGCTAAATAGATAGATAGATAGAAGTCATTTATTCATCCAAAAAAATATTTACAAAGGTATGAAAAGGCAGAGTCTCAGCATAACTGTTGCTTTTCAGACTTACCCTAAGCTAACATATATCAACTACCTTAAATTAAAATATTCATTTTTATTTTTAAAGGCTTTTAACTTCCTTCTTTATGAGGGTGTATTACTCGTATTTTAGAAAAGTTATTTTGGTACAATGAAAATGCATGTTATGTGTATGAAAATAATTTTATTCACTTTCTGATATATTGCTATCATCATCACTTTCGGTAACATTAATAATAAAACTATCGATAATGCTGTCGATACGGGGATCGAGATGGCACATTTCGTCCTCAACTTTTATGACATGGTCCACGCAGCTCTTCCACTTCTCTGCAGTGATATTGGAGAGTGCCTCTTCGAACAGGGTTTTTACTTCATTCATTTTAAATGTTTTATTGTTTCTTGCGACATGCCCCTTTGCCTGAGCCCAAACCATCTCGATAGGGTTGAGCTCGCAGTGATAAGGGGGCAGTCGCAAGATTGTGATACCCTGCTCTTTTGCCATCTCGTCCACAGCGTACTTGACGCAGAACCGATCTTTATGCTGCTTTACAATGTCAAGGAGAGTAGCTTTAATCATTTTTTCTTCATATTGTATATCTTTACTAGAAAGCCACTGTTGTATTTTTGACTTGGTCCATGACATCGTTGGCAAAGTTTCAATCTTCCGGGAGTGGTAAGGTGGATTATCAATTATCACAACCGAATCTCTTTTCAATTTTGGTAAAAGCCCGCGGAACCAGTTCTCAAAGCATTCAGCATTCATCTCTTTGTGATAGTCTTCGGATCCCTTTTTCGCTTCAAACAGCATTAAACCGTCTTCTATAAAACCTTCTTCTCCCCCGATATGGCTAATTATAAGTCTTTTGCCTTTTCCTGATGGAGATTTCAGGCCTGTGATCAAACCTTCTATAAATGCTTGCCGTGATGAAGTAATGGTAGTGTCAACCCAGCCCTTTTTCGTAGTATGCCCTGAGGAAGAAAGAATAGTAATTTAATATCATAGATAAGCAACGACATTTGCATTTACTTTCATGACATATTGATTAGTATTCGTACCTTCGTTCAGCCAGGTCTCATCTTGGTAATAAACGTATTTTCCCTGTCTTCTGTATTCTTTTATTTGATGTAAGTATTTTTGGCGCCAGAGCACGATGTCTTCTCTGTCAATAAAAACACTTCTTCTCGATTTAGTAACAAATTTAAAATTTAGATATTTCAGTATTTTTCTCATTACACTCCAGGAAAAGTTTGGTAGACATTCGTCATCATTGACGCTTTTCAGAACCTAAAAAAGAAAATAGTACCACTAGTAAAATATAACATGTATTAAAAGAGACAGTTACTATAATAAATACAAAATAATTCTTCTGACCCATTCTATGGCAGTGGACGTCTTTTAGCTTCTAGTGTGTTAAAAGTAACTAATTTCTCACCTTTTTAATGGTAGGAGTTTCATTTTTAGAATAAAACTCGTGCACCTTTTTTCTTATTGCAGAAAACGTAAAATCGTCCAATTTATCTTTGAATGTTTTCTTCGGTCCAGATTTTTCAGGTGCTTTAAATTCTTTGTTTTCTTTATATTCTTTAAGAACCTTGAATACAGTGCTTGCAGTGATTCCCAGTATTTCAGCAGTTTTAATAGCACAGTTTTGAATATTTGGAGATTCCAACAGAGAAGATTGCTCTTGGACTACGTACTTATAAGCATTGCGCACCATGACTTTTTCAGTCATACTTAAAGCACGCTTTGGTCTCTTTTTTCTCGGAGACATGAAATTGTCATTACTTGAGGTCCCTGGGCCAGGATCCATAACAGTTTTGTAAACAACAACGAAATAACAAAAACAAAACAAAACTTCACCAAAAACTTAACAAAAAACTTAACGAAAAACTTAACGAAAAGTTCAACGATGAAATGCAAAGGCAAGAGAAACATTCGAACACTCAGACCGGAGGTAAGAAGCCGAATGACGAACAATAGGAAAGTAATAATAATAAAAAAATAGACGCTTCTCCCGTCATCCAATAGAAAATTAGTTGTATGGATGAGTCATTCGTTTGTGTCGCAGCTGCAAGTTATCTCTTAGAAATATAAAAAAAACACTAATTACTTTTATTACCTACTGCAGCATTACTGCAGGTTTTTTAATAACCTTTTTGGTATGGTTCTTTTTTCTTTTGGCCGGTTTTTATGTCACATTTTCAAATTTAAAATTTTCTTGGTTTGACCTTTTTCTAAATTGTTTATTGTTTTCTCAGTTGTCGTCTGTCATCAGATGGGAACGATTTGTACTTGGTTGAATATAAATCTCTAAATAAAAATATGAGTTAATGTTGTAAGTGGCTTGGAATGCAATAATTATTGGGACAGGCTCCTACTTTGGTCTAGCCGGTGTATTTCCGGCCTCTCCGACGCACGCACAAGGGTCCCTCCGTGCCTCTCACGATCTCTTGCGGTGGTTCCGGACACCTGAGGCCACCAGGCATTGAACGTGCCTGGATCCCTGCGTTGTGTGCGTCCGCGCCCGTGCCAGCCGAGTGCCGCAGACCCGCGCACCGGCGTCCCCCCAGGGTTACTGCACATCACGCGGATTTTTTTAGCCTGTTTTTTGTATCAGTGTATTTTTGTATCAGTGTATTTTTGTATGCGGATTTTGCCAAATTGTCTAAATTCTTTTTCCAAATTCTAAAAAGGCCCTTTAGGTTTCTCTGGCCCACCTTTTTTGGTTCCCGTTTGGCTATACTCTCTCGGGGTACTCCGCGGTTTTGGTACACCTTCCTGCATCGATACACCACAACACAACACTAGTCCAGCGACACTATATCGACGGAGTCCCCTCAGGACTCGACTCTCGGCTCATGCTTGGCAATTTCTAGGCGCTTTTAAATTTATATTATACCGTTCGGACAAATTTAACTAACTCTTTCTCTGTTCTCCTAAATTTCACGTTTCGCCTGTGGTCGTCGACCACAGGTTAGCTAGCTTTCTTTTTTAACGCTACACTACCTACATAAAAAGCCTGACTGTTGTTACCAGTAATACTAAAACCAACTCACCAATTCTGATGGATTCCAACTATTGCGAACTGCATGATATGTAGACGAAGTCTATGTTTATAGGCTGGGGTAACAAGCATTTTTTTATATTTAATAGTGTGAATGATTCAACTCACTTGAGTTAGAATTGAACTGAAAACATCACTAAGATTATGGAGCTGGCAACATTATTTTTCTGTCTAATGTCAAATTACTCCGTTCAATTAAAAATCCTACTTTAAGGTTTGATGAAACAAGGCCGTGATAAGCCAATAAAGCGGCTTCCTTTGTAGTAACTTGTCTTAGTTTGAAAAGTACGTAAGTGAGTCTATCTAGTTTATTGCACACAGTTTCTACATTTGATTTCCAATTACAGTACTTGTCAATTTTCAGGCCAAGAAATGTAGTCTCATCCAAAAGTTCTATTACGTTATCCTTGTACTTGATATTCTAATTTAAAACTCTACTGTGGTATGTTTGGAACTTTACTGCTTTCGTTTTTGATAGGTTAATGATTAAATTATTTTTTGTAAGCCACTCAATTATTTTACCAAAAGTCACGTTTGTCTCGTGTTCTAATGTACTTAGATCTTTAGTTTTGATTAATACTGTAGTATCATCTGCAAACAATATACACCTGTGGTTTGTTATATCGGGGAGGTCGTTGATATATAGCAAGAATAACAGTGGGCCAAGAATACTTCCTTGTGGCACGCCACTGCTAACAATTCGGTTCGTTGACCTATAAGTTTTTTTATGATACGATCTATTTATTTTATCAGTATGAGTTATTTCACAATATTGGTATCTATTTTTTAGGTAGTCTTCTATTAAATCATAGCATTTACCACGTATTTCATAGTTTCTAAGTTTGATAAGTAATGTTTTGTGGCAGACAAAATCGAAAGCCAAGAAAAGAAAAAAATGAATGTCCAAGAAAATACCTACTACATGGGCGCGATCGTTTAAGCATTCAGTGACAAATTTAATGAGGTCGAAACAAGCATGTGCTGTAGAACAGTTTTTTCTAAAGCCACGCTTCCAGAAGAATAACCCCCACCCTGAGCTATGCAGTGAGAGTGACAACTGCTTTAGAATTGCATGAGGATAGGCAAAGTTAATAAAGTCATATATCTAATTCTGTATCTGTTTATTAAATTAAAAATAGTCTGGTTTCTCGTCTTAGAGTATCTGCTTTGCAAATAAAACCAAACACATACCTATAATTAATTTAAAAATCCTTTTATCTTTACCTCTTATCTTTAAACATATTTCCCCTGGCAAATAATACTACCAATTGCTAAGCATAATACGCGTCCAATATAATAACGCGTTCAGGGCGCTGTTGGGGCTGCCGTGGAGGTGCAGCGCGTCGGGAATGTTCGCGGAAGAGCGCACAGACGGGTTCGCGGCCATCATGCGCAAGCGGTGCGCCTCCCTGCTGGCGCGCCTGCACGTCAGTTCTAACACCGCGGCGAGGTGGGACTCCCCCATGCTGCAGAGATGGTTGCAACTCCACGCTATTAAGGCGTGAGGTTGGATCCACCACATTTAATTAAAATTTTACTCGCCCATCTGTACTAACATAGCTATTAAGAAAACTGTTACTAACATTTTTATGGACTCTGGTCTGATAATAAACTTATATTATTATTATTATATTGTTTAATTAAATCCACACTATTGTCAAAATTAATTATCTGCGAAATGTGTATACTTATTTATTGGTGTAAAAATGTAATAACAAAGAGTGTAATGTAGGTTTATTTTATATAAAAAAAACAATCTTTTGTATGAATCTGCGAAAAATCATTTTCCTGTATTTTTAAAATGTAATCAATATTTTGTTTTAGTTTTTTCCAATATGTTTCTTATCTTTGCCCAGATTACTTAGCCATTCTTGTTGACTATAATATGACTTTGTATTAGTTCGCGTCCCCTATACAGGGTGTAATAGTTAAGTGTGCCCAGGCGATTATCCATTCTTATAAAGGCAATTATTATTGTATATGCATTTACAATAAGGTACCTACCAATTAAAAAAAATATACCTTTAGATAAGTTTAAAGCTATTGTTAAGCAAAAATTGAATAAAAATAGCTTATTATACAATATCTGACTACTTAGATTAGATTACAGATATCCAAAGGAAATAATTTCTTAAATGATAAGCTACTTCTAGATGCATGAATTTTGTAGATGACTATATTATTATTTGATCTAATGTACTTACTCTACCTAGTTTATATATCTATGAAATATGTAATTTTGTCCGAAATAATCCTGAACTTTATCAAAAACGCAGTGAAATCCCTATAAAATATAATCTACGACATAAAGACAGGCTAATGCAACCCACTTCTACATTACAATTATATTCAACAAGTCCCTATGTAATGGCCATCAAGATATATAACAAACTACCCCAAAAATTAAAAGATGAAAATAATTATAATAGATATCCAAAGGAAATAATTTCTTAAATGATAAGCTACTTCAAGATGCATGAATTTTGTAGATGACTATGTTATTATTTGATCTAATGTAAGAATGTTTAATATCAAAATTTTGGTTATTTCTCGTTTAATTTTTAAAAAGTTATCGATGTAATTTTACTCATTAGTTAACACGGTGGTACGGTGGTTCGGTGATATATATATATTTTAAATGTGATAGGGTGATACTTTCGATATCAGTTTAAAGTTTTTTTTATTAGTTTTTTTATTTTTCTGTGTTTTTGTTTTTTAGTTACAGAATAATCGTCTGGGCACACTTAAAAAATTACACCCTGTATACCTATATAATGCTGAAAGAAGAGGCTGTGTTTACTTTAAAATGGGCACAGTCTGCACCAAAGCACCTTAGATGAAGTATAATCTTTGTTTCCTATTTATAACATAATAATCTAAGAAACAATAGATAAAGTACTTTTTGTATGCTTCATAGTCGTCTTAGGCCACTGTAAGCATTTTAAACACATCTCTACTTCGTCAAGCATTCTTTTTACGTGACTGACGAGAACTGTAATGGTACAGCACACCTTGGCCACTACATTACATACAACCATCTCGTTTTTAATGCCTACTACTCGATTTACTAGTACGATACGCGCGATGCTGCTAGGGTTGTCGACGCGCGGCCACGATGCTAGGTAAGTGCGCGCGGCGCGGCCATCCTGAGGCCTGGTTTCCACTAAAGTGGGGAGGAGAGATGTGTTTGAATAACCAATCAGTTTTCGTTATTTCCATATCTCCTCTCCTCTTAGTTTTAATAGTTTGAATAACCAATCAGATTTCGTTATTAGACATTATAATATTAAGACATGGTAATCCTAACTCGCCCTCCAACTTGTCACAATGCGGGGCGGAGTATAAGTGGTCGTAATATAGTGGTCTGTAGTGGTCGTCGTAGTAATTCTGTGATTACGGGCTGGTTTTCACTTCTCCAAGATCGTCGCGATTGTTTTGCTTAGGAAACTGAATGATAAATTGTATTTCATTGTCTTTCTCTAGGACCTCGTTGGGCGTCATGGAACCTTGGTATTTTCCTGTGCATCCGGTGCGCTGGCATCCACCGCAACCTGGGTGTGCACATTTCCAAGGTGAAGAGTGTCAATCTTGACTCCTGGACTCCAGAGCAAGTGGTAATTATCATATGCCTCAATAACCTCAACGGTTCACACGGTATCAGCTCGCCCTCCTCTTTCTCATGCTAAGAATTGTTATTATTTGATAATTTACTTTTCACTTCCTAACCTCTGTTCTCAAAATCTGTTCTGTCTGGTTTTAATATTGAAGCTGACAATTTGATTTTGACTTTGCTTCGCTTCGCTTGACGATGAGACACCACAACAATGTGCCGCCATAGTCTTAGATTAGGATAAAAATGATGAGACCCAATGAGCAAGCAATTTTTCCCGCCAGGTGTCGCTGCAGCAGATGGGCAACTCTCGGGCGCGCGCGGTGTACGAAGCGAACCTACCTGACTCATTCCGGCGACCGCAGAACGACTCCTCGCTCGAGGCGTTCATACGCGCCAAGTACGAGCATAAGAAATACATCGCCAAGGAGTGGGTGCCGCAACCACCGCCGAAAGTCAACTGGTGAGTTAACCAAGGAAATATAGGCCAGCAGGCTTAAAAATGAAATCGGAAATAAATCTAACAAAAGGTTTTATTGTTTAATGTCATTTGTTGCCCATTAGGACTATCCTAGGTTCCCCCCCCCTCCCCCCGGCGAAGTTGTGTATTATTTTTTTGTAGGGCATTCAATGCTGCATAGAACCTCGGCTACCAATACCTCAAAGAATAACAATTGGATTGATTAAAAAGAAAATAACCACAGAAACAAACGCCAGATGGAGGGAGACAAAAGGTCTCCGACAGTCAAAACTGTTCATTAAGGCGATTGATAAAAAGCAGACCAAAAGACTACTGAATGTAAGAAAAATTAGGCGAGGCTGGTCACAGGGATAATTACTGGACACTGTGCACTAAACAGACACCTCACTATTATGAAGAAAGCCACAGATCCGTCATGTCCCGAATGTGGGGAAGAAGAAACAAGCATTCACCTAATTGCGGAATGCCCTATGTATTCTCTACCAAGATGGGAGATACTAGGAACCGATAGGATTGATAGGGAACAGTTAAGGGACATTTCAATAGGGAACATAATCAGACTTTGCAGAGCATCGGGAAGATTCGAGGGGTCGACGCTGCCGGGGCACCAGTGCTCCTCGGTTGTCTCCTAGAGGAGTAGCGGGGCGAGGACTAACCTGTTGGACCGCCGAAGGGGGCGAGTTGTGAGACACCATGCGATCCGGAGGATCCCACGCTAAGGAAGTGTGGGAGCACTACCGAGGAACTTTGGACGGGGGGGGGGAGCTCCGTGGGGGGGAATCTCCGGGTTCCCTTCATGCGGAGTGGTACCCCCTTCTCTCTGGGGTGAATCGGATAGGACGCTCCAGCAAGCGCTTACCTGGAGCGGTGGGAGAGGATACATGTGGGGGCAGAACTCGTCCGGGGAGAGCGAGGGAACAGGGAGAAATGTCCGATGCACCGCGAGTCCGAAGGGCGACAACCGAACTGGGAATTAGGGGTGAAATAGTTCTACACACAGAGCAGTTCACCCGTCTGCGCTCCGTCGCAGGCGTCCCCCATAAGACATACATACATACAATGCTGCATAGAATGAGACCAAGTTCATATTTTTGTGGACTACCCGTTCTCATACAAATGCTCATTCATGAAAAAAAAAAGTTTCAACTTCTGGTTT
This sequence comes from Carpatolechia fugitivella, assembly GCA_951230895.1. NCBI lineage: Eukaryota > Metazoa > Arthropoda > Insecta > Lepidoptera > Gelechiidae > Carpatolechia > Carpatolechia fugitivella. Next base: position 9,542,093 of record OX579665.1, read on the forward strand.
TTTATTACTACACATAACATTAGTTTATCGTGATTTAAACTTTAAGGTGGAATTTGTTTGTTTTATACTGCTGATCTAGTATGGGACTAGGTATATAACTACTTATAAAGGATAGCTCGTCTATGTGCCATGTTTAGAACGTTACGATATGTTTTTCTTCCTTCTGTATTCAGGATAGACACATCCTTTCTGTCAGTGGAATCTGATTATAAAAAAATGTACTTCGTTTTTCAGGGATAAAGAAATAGACGAAGAGATAGAACGGCAGAAGCGAAAAAAGAAGACGACGTCATCAGGACTTGGGCCGCTGCCGGTGCCTTCTGCCGGAGATAAGAAATATAACGTGAGTTCCTTAGAACATTTTTTTGTCTTATCTGATCCCTCAAATAGTCACCTGGTACACCCAGACATTTATGTCTTATCTGATCCCTCAAATAGTCACCTGGTACAACCAGACAGTCATGTCTTATCTGATCCCTCAAATAGTCACCTGGTACACCCAGACATTTTTGTCTTATCTGATCCCTCAAATAGTCAACTGGTACACCCAGACATTTTTGTCTTATCTGATCCCCCTCAAATAATCACCTGGTACATTTTTGTCTTATCTGATCCCTCGAATAGTCACCTGGTACACCCAGATATTTCTGTCTTATCTGATCCCTCAAATAGTCACCTGGTACACCCAGACATTTTTGTCTTATCTGATCCCTCAAATAGTCAACTGGTACACCCAGACATTTTTGTCTTATCTGATCCCCCTCAAATAGTCACCTGGTACACCCAGATATTTCTGTCTTATCTGATCCCTCAAATAGTCAACTGGTACACCCAGACATTTCTGTCTTATCTGATCCCTCAAATAGTCACCTGGTACACCCAGACATTTTTGTCTTATCTGATCCCTCAAATAGTCAACTGGTACACCCAGACATTTTTGCGATTGCAATACTATAATTTACGAAAAGTTGTATGTTGGATTCCTCTTCTTTCGCGTTACAATTAAGCATCAGATGGAAGAGTTTTTTGCACAAACATAGTTAATAGGCCAGGGAGTGATATTAGCCACTTTTTACCGCGGAAAACAAAAACAACTCTGTCATTGCCGCGAGTGAATGGCTAGTCCAAAATTAAATCTAATGGAGAATTTCCTCATTATCGGTTGCATTTGCTACAAAAATTAAACTTGATTACGTATTTCGACTATCAATAATGTTAATTCAAATCGATTCTCCTACAGAAATCGGACGTCATTCCCAGCATACCGAAGCCCAAATCGTCGGTCAGTCCAAAGCTCGGCAGAAGTACGCCCACCAGTCAGGCCCAGGAGCCCAAACCCTCCAACGGCGCCGCCGATCTCCTAGGCCTCGACACGTCCAAACCAGAGACCAAACCCGACGACATCTTCTCCAGCTTCTTCTCCGCGCCAGAGAAACCCGCAGAACCCAAGCAAGATCAGAAATCCGACCTCAAAACCGAAGAAGAAAACTTCTTCAAACAAGCCGCTCCATCAGAAAAAGAAAAGTCAAAGCTAACTAAAGACAGCATCCTAGCGTTGTACAGTCAAACACCGAACACTAGCTTAGCTAACCAATTTAATCCAAGTTTCCAAGCGTTTGGAAATTACCAGACGCCTCAGGTGCCCATGCAGAATTTCAATATGCCCGTTCAAAATGGGATGCAACCACAGTTTAACCAGTTCCAAGGTATGAATAGTCAATTCCAGCAGCCTCAGCCGTTTGGTGGGATGCAGCAACCGATGCAGGGTCCAGCGTTCCCCCAGAACCAGCAGTTCTTTGCCCAGCCACCTCCGAGTCAAAATTTGAATCAGCAGTTTGGCAACCTCAACTTAGGGCAGACATTTCCTAATGCGTTCCCACAAAATAACATGGCTAGTAACACGTGGCAATAAAAGCGGCTATTATTTGAAGTATGTTGGTTTGGTAAGTATGTTTTGTTCCTGAGTTGTCACCGCTCAGAATGTGCTAGATGTTTCTTTCAATATTGTGATATTGATGATTGCGCAGGTAGCAATTTATGAGGCGTAGTTTATTTTTGTACAGTAAAAAAAGTATTCTTAAATTCTTAGTGCGTAAAGTGGTCACACGGTGGCGCTTTATAAACTTTGTAAAATCAATTGATCAATCAAGACGTCTAATAGTCGGAATTGGAATTAATAGTAATACGCAGGGACTGCAACCCTTACGGTTTTGATCAACAATATCTCGTACTCTTATTATGCTATAATTATAACGTTTGCAAATCCAACAGGGTAACCCTATCAAGGAATCTGATAAACATATATTTACTTTAATTATCATTCTGTAAATACTTAAAGCCCTAACGACTGAAGGGGTTTTTCAACGGGTAATCCGGTCCCTGGTAATACGGTCTATGACCGCAACTCGACAACTTCTCTGAACTAGACGGCAACTCTTGCGCAAAACCGATTGAATCATATCGATTACACTACCCTACCGACCGATAACACTACCGACAGGACGCTCACATTTCAATACTTCAAAATCAAAATCATTTTATTCGAATTAAGATTTTTACATTAGTTTCCCTACCTTTCTGAAATAATGTTAAAAAAAAAACTTGACACTGGCACAAAGCACGACTAGTGCCATAATTAAAAAAACGTCAAAGCTATCCGTTCACTACCAACGGCCAGAAGAAACTCCACATCGATTCGTATCTTTTGTACTTTTCTTTTCAATAAATAATGATTTGTACTTCTCTTTAAAAAAAAATACTTTACTTTTGAGTTGATGTGGAAAGACATGGTCGCTCGCACTGAAATCTTATGTTTCTGTACCAAGATATACTATAGCCTCCGAATAAAATTGCATTCATCATAGTCCTGACAGTGCTGAGTGATTGTTTGTGCAATGTATGTGATTGGTTTCTCAATAAAGTTATACCTAATTTTGTTTTTCGGATCAATAATTACTAAGATTATTTACAGCGGAAAAAATACTGTTCATTTTATAATAATTTAAAATTCCTAAAACAAGCAGAAACGCCCAGTTTGTTGCACAAAATTTTGTCCTGCAGTTCATAGCTGTTATGCTGTGTATCCATATATGTTTTTTAGCTGTAAACAGTCTGGCAATTATATTGAAAATTAAATGAGGTTTACAATATAGCTTTTCATAAATTTTTATTTATATTTGTGTACAAAGTGTTCATTATTGAAAGCACTTCTTTTTAGCACTGTACTTTAATTTTGACTTTGCGCACTGATTTGTCAAGTTAAACATTTCGCTTAAAATTTCGTTAATTGTTAAGTAGGTAATTTTATTAATAATATTCCTTTATTTTATTTTTTTATCAAACTGAAATTTCTTTTACTTTTTTATCAATTATTGGTGCGAATTCGTCATATTTCAAAAACACTATTTTGATGTAAATAAAGGAGAAAGATGTATTTTTTTCACTCGATTTAGTTATAATTATTTTTGAAATAAATTAGGAAATTATTTTTTTCATATATTTTTCGGCTAAAAGTTGATGCTATTATTTGGATGAGTATTATTTTATACAATAAGTGTTTAGAATTTCTATTAATTTGTAAAATTATTGGCACCTGTAACTTAAATGTTATTTTAACTATTTTTATCTTGCACACTGATACGAAAGCTGTAAAAAAACATTCCAAGGCCGCGTTCCGATTTGCGCTGACAGCACTTTGAGTACCCAAAACCGCGTACCGAATCACTGTCTTGGGATTACGGCAGCCATTGTGACGTCACGGATTGCGTCCGCTAACGGCGCCCATGCTCCAGAGCGAAATTCGAGTGGGGTTCATGCTTGTTTCCGTTTTGTACAGACCGTTTTTCGTGTTACAGTTTTGTACAGACAGTTTTTTGTGTACTACATGCTTGCCTTGGACGGGAAAAACTGTGCGAGCAGATTATGACCGACCCGTTTTCTGCAACCATTTTTTTTCCGTCCACGCGTTGCGCACTCGAATTTTCCAACCATTAGCCTTTTTGAGAAGTAATCTCCTGCAGTCGCCGGCCGCTGCCGCGGCACGCTCGCTGCGCTCGCGCGTCTCCCTCCGCCTGTTGTTGACAACAGTCTAACCTAACCTAACCGAAGTGTACTCTTTCTGGGTGGATTTCTTTTTAAAGCGGGGGGCTGCGCCCCCCAAACCCTCCCTTCGGGTGCTGCCCAGTAAAAAACAGCGAAAAATTACAGTTTCCTAAAGTCGAGCCATTATTTTGACATGTAATCATTGGCTTAGAAAAAGGCGGCGTACCAAAACAGTTGCGTTCAAAACTGCACGAGCACTTTTTGTACAGACCTGTTTTTGGATGCAACTTTTTAGACATCCTCATATTGAATGAATGCGTATTCGTTGTAAACCATGTACATCAAAAACGTGGCGTACAAAACCAGGGGCGGTCATGAAGGTTTCCCCGAAATTCACGTAAGCGTAATGTCAAATTCGACTTTGACATATTGTTTATTTATTTTTAAAAGTAAAATGTTTAATGTTTAAATGTAAAATTAACGTGTCTTATATTTATTTGGTTGAACAAAATTAAAAACACGTTATTCAATTATGAAATGGCGATAAATTACTGAAATATTTTAAATCAATCAGTTTTGTAGGTTAGGGTTGCCAGATGTTCGATAGTAAAAGTATCGAGTAGGTTATGTATATATGTATGTATGTATGTGCCTATATATGTATAGATAATATCATAGGCAATCTGATAAAATATAAATATCAAACATTCTTTTATGTATTTTTTTAATTTCATGTGCCTATTTACATCTCCATTTTTTAAAATTCGCATACCTTTTCTTATTTTGGGTACTAGCCATGCGAAAAGTGCTGTTTTCACAGCTGTACGATACTTTTCTAATACGTATAATAATTTAGAATTTTGTCATTTTGGTACGGTAATCAACATCTGGCAAGACTGAGTTACAAGCAGTTTTTTCTTCTTCTTATAGCAACCGTCTACCCATTTTTGGGGACATTTTGCCAGCGTCGGGTAATATAATTTATTAACAATCAGCGCGCTCAAACGCCGTTCCGTTTTGATTTCGCTCATGAGCCGTATTATCGCGATTTCTGAATCGGTACGCGAGTAATCGCTGTCAGTACTTTGAGCCGTGAAATCTGATTCGGAATACAGCCCAAGTTAAAGCCTGTTTACACTAGCAGGACTAAGTGCTAAAATCACGTGTATTTAATGTACAGTAGCTAGCACAAATCTAAACACGAATTACGAATATCGCCCTTACTTACGGGATATAAAGGCGCTGTCAATGTCAAAGTGTGATTGATAACTTGAAGTGCTGGCTAGTGTAGTATCGACTGTTACATCAAACGCAACGGTCAACACAGTTGACCTCGTAATCTTTATGTGGATAGTATTATAAATGACAAAAAAGTTAGGTAAAATGCTCGAAAGAAATGCGGCAAAGTGGGGGAAGGTATCGGCACATTTCCGCGCTACCCCGCGCCTGCTATTTGTTTGCCGGCCACTGTACGTAACGTACACTTGGAGCTGATCAATCGAGTGTAAACAAGGCAATTACGGAGGACTAAACTAAAATATTTCATTGGTGTGCATTTTCTTGGAGTCGTACAGATCGGCAAAAATAACTTTGCTGGTGGGAATATTACTCTTTGTAACCATAGACAATACACCACATCCTTCTTCATTGGCAAAGTTAAGTGTGTCGAACTTGAAAAGACTGATGTCCAGACATTATTTTCAATTTGAACAGGGTCGTAAGTCGTTTAGCTTCCACGAAGTGTTAGTGCGACACAGAAGAGTAGACAAAAAGTAGTACTGCTGCTGTAACGTACGGAAATAATTGGCAACACTGTTATTATTATCAGCCAATCATTGCCACTTCCGGTCATTGACGAGTTACTTATATAAAGAATTAGGTTATATTAATATTTATTTTGTATTCTTTTGTCTCGCACTGATAGATAACACACTAGGCAAGATTTGGATTATGGATTAGTTTGTAGGCGACATTTGCTGTTTTTGAAGTTCACCTTATAGAATGATCTCATGATTTTGAAAATTGAAATTCACATTTATTGGCTGTAATTCCTACTTAAATTTTTGTGCAAAAGTATGTTTATGGTACTTAAAATATCTCATATTCTGGGTACTAAATCATCATAATATAAATAATTACTACCAATCATATCAATTTTGATATAGATATAGAAAATACTATGATGTTTTAGTACTTAAAGATATGAAAACCCGTTGTGATCTAACAGAAATAATAAGATAGATAACTTTGGTTGACATGTAGGTATCACCTAAACAGTAAAGTTGATTGTCTATTTCATTTAATCAATCTACTGAAATAAATAGGTTTAAACAGCTCAAAGTATTAACCTGAGACTAGATATAATTTTCCTATACATTGTTATTAAATATGTCGTGCATTTATCATTGTTCATGTAACAGTCAGACCCCGCAAGGTAGCCATTTAGTCTTCATCTCATCACTCACTTTTGGGTGTATTAATTTTGATCTAATCTAAGAAGAGCATGTAAATTATTAAATAATAGTTGAGTAGGTGATTGAGGGTTCTCAAGTCATATTGGCTGTAAGAAACTTTGATCGTCTTGTTTGGTTTACACAAATAAAATTATGCCAATAGAACTTGAGTTTTATTTTACTACGTGTATTTTACATATGGCATTTTACTACCTTTACGATAAGAAATACGTTTGAGTCAAAGATAAAAATATTTTAAAACTTCGGCTGTTTACTCATACCATAGCACAAGAATTATTGTCTATTTCATCCTAGTATGTATTCCTATAGATCGTCGGTGGTCTAGTGGCTAGAGCCGCTGTCTTCTATTCGGGAGACGCGGGTTCGATCCCCACCACGTACTTACCAATTTGATTCGAATTCATTATGTAAGTTTATTCGACGCTCTTACCTAGTCGTGATGAAATTTGCACACACCTGCTAAGATATTCTGAGGTTGTGTGTGAAGTCCACTAACCTGCACTGGGCCACCACCGTGGTCTAAAGCCTAATCGCCCTAATTCAGGGTAGGCTCGAACGAGCCCCTCGGTGGACGGTGGTGACGCCAGTATACGAGCTGTTGATGATGATGTATTCCTTGCTGCTACGTGGAATCTGACCTTCATCGCCGGAATCTGTCATACAATATAAAATATATATATATATGTAGGTAATGCCCACACACACACACACACACATTTCAAAATTTTACTGAAGTATTAATTAAAACGTCAGTGGTCTAATGGCTAGGGCCGCTGCCTCCCCGTCCGAGAGACGCGGTTTCGATCCCCACCGCGAACCAATGTGATTTCGAATTCATACAAATAAAATATGAAAGTGTTTGTTTGTAGAAATAAATAAAAATAATTTTAATGTAGTATTGATATAAAACCTATTTCCTAATTTGTCTTCCATTTGCATGCATGATTAACATGTCTATAATTTTTATTATCGAATGCTATCAGAATCCACAGAGCAAGGAATCGTTCGTCGCTCGCAAAGATTTCTGACGCGCGTCGCCTCGAGGGAGCGAAGCGATCGTCTTTTATTTCCTCTCTCGCGCCCTACATTTCAAGTACATAACATTGGAAAAAATATATATGTATGGCAGAAAAAAGGTTATTGAATTCACACTTGTCAGCTAATCAAGATTGACTGTCTGGAAATGTGTGAATGTTTTTTCCCATATTTTTCCATGTTACCTATCCGAAACGGGGTATCTTATTCGCAACGAAACGCGGTTGAAGTGATCAATGACAACATGATGAATTAATGACAACTAAACGCAAACGCTTGAAAAAAAAGAAGTGTTTGTTGTTGTTCCTGAGTTTTCTTTAGAGTGTTGTGTTGTTTTAAGATAGTTTTGTGTCACAAATTGTAAGGACATGGATTGTGGGTAAGTACAACATCTAAAACGTTGGATATTTTTAGTAATTTCACGCAATCTTACTTATTGAACACAGCGACATAACCAAACTCGGTTTTGGCGCGCGCAGCCATGTTTGACGGAACAGCTGTTGCAAAAACGTCTGGCATTTTGTCTGTTCGTCTGTTGTTTTTATCATTTTATCCATTGGAAAATAAGTGAAAATAGTAGTTAATCAGTGTAAACAATGTTATTAAGTGCTGTAAACGTTATATTTACATGATATTACTACAAGTGAGTGTTAATTTCGTTATATGTTGACGCTAACCACTTCGCGATGGCTTGCGGAATGCAGTACGAAGACAATGACCTTCTCACGGAAGAAATGGAGTTCCAAGCTAAGTGGAGCAGGTTTTCCGACTGGCTTCATTGCATCTGTGTCGTCACGTTCGACCTGGAACTCGGCCAGGCAATGGAAAGCGTGTACCCGCCTGGCGTCACACTTACAGACCAAGAAAAGTGCAATATTTGCTATCTAGCGTTCCCAGACTCTAATTCAGGATGCATGGGCGACACCCAGTTTCATGTGCGTCTGCGTTCGCGCTCCCCTCTTTCACTACAACAGAAAATTTACAACGAAGACAGCGTCGCGACACTACGCGCGGACTCTACTCATTACTGGGGCTTTGTCTATTTCAGACAGGTGAAAGACCCGTCCTTACCTCGTGGATACTTCCAAAAAAGCATCATCTTGCTCACAAGACTGCCATTTATCAACTTATTTTATAAGGTTATTCAACTCATTGCACCAAAGCATTTTGAAGAAGGCGAGAGAAGCTTAGAGGCTGCTTGCCATGATATTAACAGGTGGCCGGCGTTAGCTGCTGGCCAAAATGTGTTATTGCCAGTTCTGGGTACAGTTTTCCAGTCATACATTCCTAATCATAAGACTGGTAAGATAACAAGGTCAGATATAGCAAAACAGGTGCATTCTCCTAATGTTCCTCACATCCTGGCTTCAATACAAGATGTTAATGTTTTTGATGCATTGTCTAGCTTGATATCTCATTTACATCTACTTTGGGAGTTAATTCTTACTGCTGAACCTATAGTAGTTATGGCCAGTTCGCCTACAGAATGCTCTGCTTTAGTCCAAGCACTCACCTATTTGATCCAACCACTCCATTATTCTGCTGAATACAGGCCTTACTTCACTATACATGATAGTGAATTTAAAGAGTTCACTAGAAAGCAGTACAACCCACCTTGCGTAATCCTTGGTGTTACAAATCCTTTCTTTACTAAAACATTGCAACACTGGCCTCATACTATCAAGCTTGGGGATTCCTCATCAATAAAAACTAAACTGAGAAAAGTTGGTAATATTAAATTGTTAGACACTGCCCCTGGTGTTTATACGCAATATAAACCATTCCTTGAAAAAGACAAAACTATAATCAAGAAACTGCACAATGGGATCAGAACAGACCGACCATCTGAAGTACAAACAGCTATGGTCAAGCGTCACTTGCTGGAATTGACACAAAGCTTCATGATCCCATTGGAAAGGTACATGGCATCATTAATGCCTCTACAGAAGAACATATCACCTTTTAGAGCACCTCCTGTGCCCAATCCATTCAACCCTGAGGATTTCTTTGCTACCCTCCAACAAGCAGGTCCTCAACTCACATCTGGAATCAAGGGTGATTGGATAGGCTTGTACAGAAATTTCTTTAGAACCCCAAACTTTAGTGCTTGGTTTCACCAAAGGCACAGCAACTTGACAAACAAGCTGCATGCATTGCAGCTGGAGGCTTTAGCTGAGAGTGATTTGAAGAAATGGTCAATTGGAAAGAAAGAAGTTGAAATTGTTGATATGGTTCTAAAGCTGAGAGAGGTGTTAAAAAGTAACCCTCCAATTGCTGACAATACTCGCACACTGCTTGCCAGACGTCTAGAAGACTTGAACTGTGTGTTGCCAGAAGACATGAAGTCTATCTTAAATGCAGCCACGTGACATAAGAGGGGCTGCCCCTCAGGACTGAGAGGCTGCAGCAAAGACTGCAAAGTTCAGTTTCAATATGACTGCAGGGGTATACCTTGTGTATGAGTTATTTTCCATAAACAATGTCGATAAGTTTATGTTATAGTTAGTTTTCCTTATTGTTGTATTGTCAGCCAGTTTAAATTTAAACAAGTATTGGGAAATGATTTAAATATTATGAATAACCTTTTATGTTCAGTTCATATTTTATTTACTGTTTTCTGCCAAAGGAAAATGTAAAGTTATTATAATATGATGAGATACCTCTTTATAAAATCAGTTTTACTTTTAATCTGTCTCCAAAATTAGATATACTTTATGGACAATTTCTGAGGCTTCTTTTGTTATAAACATATTAAAATAGTAACTGTATTGTTTTAGTATACTCACTCATAATTATCTTATCTGAAGCTGCTTTAAGTAGCCTAGTTGTAGAGTTCATAATATAATACCATTATTTACCTACACAGTGATAATGTTTTATATTGCATACTGTAACTAATGTACAATTTTACAGCCATAATATTTCAATTTGTGTAAACCATTTGAGTGGTGATTGGTTTTAAAACAAAAATGATGTAGATAGAATTTATGAAATTATTATTATCATGCTATAGTAAATGATTTTTCAATGTTAAGATATATTTTTGATTGTTGATGATTATCACAAGTTAAATATCTTGGTGCCTCAGAGGGTCATAAAAAAATTATTACTAGCTAAAGTTTTTATATAGGTATGAAATCTTACTGATAATTTTTATGATATCAATGTATTGAATGTATGCTAAGTAAAATATTGTTATAAAATTGCTTGGTAAAACTGTTACCGAAAGTGAGGACTTTCGGTAACGACTTTTATTGAAAACTCTAGCATTTCGTGAGGACGAAACGCTAGAGTTTTCAATAAAAGTCGACATTTTAGTCACAAAAAATGTAAGCACTGCACATTATTACAAAATCAAGGGAAGGGACTGGTTTTAAATTTCCTATCTATGTTTTATTACTTATATTCCAACTCAGTTTAAAAGTCCGGATGATGGATGGCTAAAATGTGGTGATTATTTAGTTGACACCAACAACAGAATAACAATGGCATACGAGGGCTGCTATTTATGTATCCGGAATAACAAAAAATAACAAATATCTATAACCAAATATACTTTTATTACTTTTCAAAATATTCCCCGTGATGATCGATGAATTTTTTCATACATTGAAACCAACTTTCGTAGCATTTTTTCCATTCTGTATCGGGTATCTCCAAAACGTGCATTTTGAAAGCATCAACGGCTTCTTCCCGGGTCGAAAATCGGTGTCCACGTAATTTGTTCTTCACGTTTGGGAATAAATAAAAGTCGTTGGGTGCCAAGTCGGGACTGTACGGCGGATGACCCGTCAATTCGATCATTTGACTATTTAAATACTCCGTTGTTGCGGCCGAGATGTGACAGCTGGCGTTATCGTGGTGAAGGATTATTCTTCGTTGTCGATTGTTCTTGCGTATTTCTCCAAAGACTTCTGGCAAGCAAATGGTGGTGTACCATTCAGAATTAACCGTTTTACGATTCTCTAGTGGTACTGTAGCCACATATCCACTAATACCAAAAAAGCAGGCAACCATTTGCTTCAAAGGGCTTTTTGCACGAACAACTTTAGTTGCGTTTGGCTCATTTTGGAACACCCAAACCGTTGACTGCTGTTTAGTTTCGGGATCATACGCAAATATCCAAGATTCGTCTCCTGTGTAGATATTATGAACAGCTTTTGATGTACCACATTTGTATTTTTCTATCATTTTTTTGCACCAATCAACACGAGCCTGTTTTTGTTCAACTGTTAAGTTGTGCGGGATCCAACGAGAACAATTTTTTTTTACAGCCAAATGTTCGTGTAATATTTTATAAATACTCGTCATACTAATGCCCAGAAATGCCTCTATCTCGCGATATGTAAAATGACGGTCTTGCATTATTAGTTCGCGCACAGCATCAATATTTTGTGGTACAACAGCCGATTTAAGGCGACCTTCTTTAAAATCGTCCGCAAGCATACGACGACCACGATTAAACTCACTGAACCAGTGATACACAGTGGTTTTCGATGGGGCTTCCTCCCCAAAAGTCGACAAAAGTTGATCCATGCACTGTTTTTGAGTTAATCCACGCCGAAAGTCGTAATAAATCATAGCACGAAAATTGCACGAGTCAAATCCATGGTGATGATAGACAATGAATTTTTAAAATGGCGCCACAATGTAAAAACAATTGACAGATGAATGAAACAAACTTTATTTTACAGCCAAAGAGTTCTATTTTTAAATGTTATAATTTCTTTTTAAATATTGTTTATGTAAGTGGCCCGTTCCGAATACATAAATAGCAGCCCTTGTACCTTTCTGTAAAGAATGTGAACCTGTAAAGGCACTTAGGTATTTTATCAATAACCTATCTTGAATGAAAGCCTCAAAATAATTTCCTTGGTCCATAAAATGATTAATTGTAAAATCTTGTAATAAAATATGTTTCTGAGTAAAATCACCTACACTACACCTATATTGCTGTATTACCTAATAACATACTATTACAACTTGGTCAATTAAAATTGTAAAAGCCTCTGTTAGAATGCCGAGCTAAGATATATTTAGCCATATTGTTTATGTGGAATAGATAGCTTAACTAATTAGTTGTACGTGTTCTAAAATATAATGTATTTTTGTGCCTGCTTTAACCAGGCTTTAAAATGTAATTTAGATTAGAATCTCATACAGTTATAACAATTTCTTTGAGTCCATCCATAATGCTAGGTAAAAAACAAATAGTTTTAGTACCTAATGAAAATAATTTGTTTCCACACCAAAATACCTACTTAACATTAACACACCTTTACTATAGTATAGATAATAACTAGCCTAAAAGTATATTACAAAGTTAACTATATTTTATTTATTTATGCTCATTTCCAGGTTTAAAAAATACATTTATTTTTCTTATATATACACTTATATAAATGGTTAAATAAATAAATAAATAAGGTGTTGTGCCTAAACTGTGTTAATGAAACCTGTTTTCCTTGCTTTTCATAATAAACAGGTGCCAAAAATCATGTGAACATGTCCATTCTTATCACATCATTAAACCTATGCAGATATTATTTTGGTAATAGTTTTATACTAAAAATTACTGTTTGTATAAGTCTCGTATAGCTAGATTATGAATATCCATTTTGCTCAATATCTTTTGTTACGATAGTAATAGTTCTAACTATAGGGTACAGTTGTTTCTGCTCTACGAGCATTGTAACAGAGGTATTCTTTTCTTTAGCAAGAATACAACGACCCATCGTAATAATGCCACTAATTGAAGCTGTAAATATTTTCTTGTACAAATAATGCATTACTTTACTACATGTATGTAAAATAAAATAAATGTTTTAATTTTTCAAAACAATATTTTTATTTTCGGCTTAGGTATAACACTGTTCCTGTTTTGATACGGACACATGATCTAGACAGGACCAAGGTAAAGTTACATTGAATTTTAACAGAAATAAAACAACTATTACAGGATATTATGGTAAGGATAGGTAAAATATAATATAAACTAAAACTTGTAATAGGTACTTGATGTGTGCATGGGAGCATCTCCAATGTAACTTTACCTATACAGCTGTGTGTATACACACGTCTACCGTATAGAACATGGCATGAGTAAGTCCTACACGTTAGACCCTTTGGTGCTGATTGCATAACATAAAAACTAAAATAACAGTCTATTTTATTTACATTACTAGTAGGCGGTTTGATCAGAGTCTGTTATATCTTGCTTTGCTCCATATGTTGTCGTTGTCTGTTATGAGGGTGTAGACTCCAGCGAGAGTAAGACCTACAGCGGCTCCTAGGCCCATTGTTTTGAGACCAGAAGTGCTTTTGTAAATCATTCCCGTCATGCCTGCCGCAATGAAAGTGTTGGTTGTGTCTTCTTTGTCTCTGAACCAGGTGACTCCGAGGGCCATACAGGAATAAAAGGATGCAATGATGCCTAGAGTACAGCCTGTTGTTGTGCCTGAAACACAAAGTTCAAATCAAATAATGTTACTATGTCAGTCTCTATTATAAAAATCTTAGATATTGAAAAGACCAACAAACCTTGCTTCATTACATAGTTGACAATCTGAGTCCGCCGAACTTTTCCAATCTGCCCTGCCAATGTGGTTGCTCGCAAACCTTTGTAAAATCCAGCTAAACCACCAAGTCCTGGAATGTGTAAAATAAAAGTATTAGCCAGGTTTTACAAAAACATTGCATTCGGGGATTATATTTTAATGATTTTGAGAGCAATTTTAAATCTAGTTTGACAATATTTTTTTTATAGTAAAAACTAGTATAATTTTTCTCTTTTTACACTAGGTATAGCACTAAATCAATCACATGATTTTAAAACGATCGTTAATAAACAACGGCTCTTGATAATAAATGAGCAATAAATACTGTTGTTATGTAAAAACAACCTTACTTTTGAGGTTATAGTATGTTGCTATTATTCATCTATATTTACCTGAACCGGTCATAAAGGACATTCCAATGATGGGCAAAGCGACGTTCGATCTTCGTGCAGTTGATGCCATGTGGCTATCGTCAGGGTACAGGAATTCTGGTTGCATTTTTGGGATGTAGTGAGGGTCAAAATTGAGATAGGGCGACAGGTTCGAAGCGCCCGCTGGCGAAGCCGCCGCTGCCGCCTGACTTTTGTCCTCATTTTTATTCAACGGAAGAATATCACCAAATATGGACATTTTTGAACACTAAACTAGATCTAAACTAACAAATCGTGATAATAAAATCACGAGAATTTTCACGATGTCGAAGTCGAAAATGCCAATGTCAATCAGACAGATCAAGATCAGAAGTGTTGCCAACACCAATCTAGACTAAAACTGCAAACAAGCTTTCAAAAAGTACTACTAGAACTGTAAATCTACAGCTTTTCTTATCTTGTATTATTTAATAGCTGTAACCAATAAAACAACATGATAAAAAAATAAAATTATGCTTGTATTGATAAATCAACTTGACAATATTTCTACCAAAACTGCCTCGTTTTCAATTTGCACAGCCTCTTGGTGGAGTTATTTGGTAGCAAAAACTTCAATGTTTAATGTAAGACAAGTAAGTTAAACTATTTAGATATTTAACATAATCTGACTTGTCTCCCATTTCAAGATGATTAATAATCTTTTCTTCTCTTTTTTCTTTTAATTATTTTGATCAAAAGTGTTGCTACTTTCATCTTGGTCAATCAATTTGCTACGCTTTTAGGGAGAAAAAAAAAAAATTATTTAAAACTATACACGAGTTTTCGAAGGAACAGAAGAACACAGAATTAGTGTTAGAAAAACTCAATGCTCAAACACAGAAGACACAGAGAAAAAGTAAAAAAGAAAAAAGAGAAGAAAAGTCTATTAATCATCTTGAAATGGGAGACAAGTCAGATTATGTTAAATATCTAAATAGTTTAACTTACTTGTCTTACATTAAACATTGAAGTTTTTGCTACAAAATAACTCCACCATTATAAAATAAATGAAGTTAATTTGTTATATTTGTTATTTATGTTTTTTAAACCTATCCAAAGATATCTCACACTATATGATAGTAGTCAAGAAAAACAAACAACCCACTTCTCGTCTACCAGAGAAATCCTAACAAATTTTTATAGAGATTTTATTCTACAACTTTGTCGGCATGACCCCGGATAGGCAAACAGACAGACGGACATGGTGAAACCATAAGGATTCCTCAGTGACTATGGAACCTTATTCAATGGTGTCCACTTTTTTACTTCAACTACAGCATCAACATTAGCTTAGATTTAAAATTTATCATAATATTATTAAAGTGCCTGCAGGTGATGTTAGAGCAATAAATACAATATGTATTGATATTGTAATTTAATTAGATAGTTAGTTAGAGAAGATAAAGTGAAAACACAGTCGATATGATATTGTTCCCCTTTTGTTATAATCCCTTCACTTCCTTCGAACGCAATACGTCCGACACTTCGGTGAAAGACAGGGACTAGCCTCCCAAACGGTCACCACAACAGCTCAGCCGTATCGGGAACGCTACGGCTAGTATCGATTGGACGTCATCCACTAGCTTCGGCTTATAACGCGAAGCTTAGGCTTCCAACGCGAGGCTTCGGTCTGCTACCATCGCTTGAGGCGCATCGGTCGGACCAGGGTCCGCGGTTTTTTTACCTTTTCCAAACTACTCTTTTTGGGTTTACCAGTTAACATTCATCTTGGGCGTTGGTTGATTGAGAAAGAGAGGTTTTGTGTCTGTATTTTATCAATACAGTTAGCATAGGAAAAGGATGCCCAAAGTGAGGGCTAGAGTGGTCGTCTCCGAGCAGTATCATTAGAGAGACTTGGCGATTGGCTATTCTGTTGAGGATGAGAGACTCAACGAAAGTTTTTATAAGAACTAGTAGTTCTTTCAGAGCTAGAGTTAGAGGGGAAGCTCAAGTCGACACACCCGTCGCATATACCTTTTTAATCCACATATATGATTACCATTCTCCTACACTCTTTGGGTTTGCTGGTGGCAATTCAGCTTGTAGCTAGACGATCAGGGAGGGTTATGTAACCGTATGTTTCAATACAGTTGGCATCGCTTAGGGAGAATGAGTGCCCGGGATGCTAGGGCTGGGAGTGGTCATCTCAGGCTAGTATCATAAGAGAAATCCGGTGGTGAACGCTCCGTTGACTTCCTCAACGGAGCGTTCACCACCAGATTTCTACTCAACGGACTCTTTAAGAGCTTGTCCATAACTAGTTCTTTCAGAGCTAGAGCTGTGAAGGTGGCTCAAGTCGACACACCCGTCGCAAGCTCCAATGTCTTGCTTTGGCCGTGAATTCAGCAATTGTCTTCGGCCTGGTACTGGGACGAAATAAACCTAGTAGAGGTCTCTGGAGTGCAAAACGAAGGACCCACCTCAGCCAGCAAAGCCACTAACGGTTCCTTTCATATTCACATATATTATGATTGTAATTATCCCTGAGGCCTAAAGGCCTAAAGGAGGAGAAATACATTGTTTACTCAATTATATTTCCTACATTTTTTTAACAACCCTGTTGAACGAGAAAGGGAGGGATGATAGCTAGGAATTACATAGATGTTGTACAGAGACACTTTGTTTTATTCTGTAGTTAGAATACCAAAAAGAAGACGATCATACTGTAATCTTCTAAAACTCACACAAAGAAGTAAAATTCCGCTACTAGATGATCAATGGCAAATTTTAATTATTATAGAGATCAGACGTTCAGTTACAACCGTTTGCTTCTCCTTCTCGCTCTAACACCATTCGTTGCCTTTTTTTAGTAGTGCTCGCAGAGAACTCGCTAAATCTGAGTAGTTAGGTATGAATTTACTTACATAATTAACCATCCCTAGAAAACGTTCTAGGGACTGTCTGTCGTTTGGGCTTGGCATATCACTTATGGCTTGAACTTTTGCCTGATCTACCTTCATACCGTCGGCGCTGAAGGTGTGACCCAAATACGTTACCTTAGTGAAACAAAATTTACATTTCTCACGATTAAATTTAATACCGACCTCTCTAGCCCGTTCCATCAGTGCTCTGAGACGCTTGTCGTGCTCTTCCTTCGTTGCTCCCCAGACTATGATGTCATCAACGAAGGAATCTACACCCTCCAGGTCTTCCAGCAGTTGGCAAACTTTGAAAAATGGAAAATTTCGGAGGCTGTGTTGATACCGTAGGGTAAGCGTAGATACTGGTACCTACCGAAGGGTGTACCAAAAGTGCAGAGGTCTGCACTCTCCTCATCCAGCTGTATCATCCAGAAATTGGATCTTACACCCAAATAAAAAAAACACTTTTGGTCACTTTATTCTCATGCATCGAATACGAATTTTTAGGAAAATTGTCTGTATTCTGTTGCAAAAGCTGGTAGCGCAATTTTGCCTAACTACGCGGCGCAACGTTAAAGATTTTTTTAGCATAATTTTGTAAGATAACCTATACAATAGGTATATTTTTCTAAATCTACATAAAATATTATATATTAACATATTTTTTTTAAATTAATTTATGTATACGTTTTAAAGCTATAGCTGTTTAAATGTATTTTTTTTTCGAAAATCACTTGCACCAAATGAAATAAAAATACCAGAAATGAATTCCTCGTCCTTAATTTATACGAAAATGATACCAAACTTAACCTGATAGCTATATTCTAGCGTGTACAATTTTTTGAGTTTGTCCGGTCGGAGTGTCCCGTTGACCCTCCCCCCTCCTCCCCAGAGGGGTTGTTCCCGTTGAGTACCGATCTTGATCGGCCTCCTTTGACCCCATGAGCAACTGTACCAAATTTCAAGCCGGAGTCATATTTTCTAAAGGTTTGCCGATTTTTGGCAGCTTAACGCCCCTACTAGTAGAGTTGGCTACACTTACAGAAGAGACATCGAAGACAATTTTTTTTATGACAATGGCACCTAGCTTTTCTTGACTTGATGGCAGCCATAGATGGCAGCTATAAAATGTTGCCGGGCTCTGTTTCACGAAGCAACAAGTTAAGTACTAGTAACAAGTTACAATTTGATGTACATTGCGTAGCCAATTCGCCTAAACTGTATGTAAGCCCTTATAGCGGCATCTGTAGAATGAAAAAATCAGCATTTTACGGCGTTTGATGATTAAAAGGTTTCCTTTGGCATAGTGAATACCTAGAACCCTTAGATCATTTTACGAAGGGTAGCCATCAAATTTTTTCATATAGGGTGGACCCTGTGGGAAAGACCCTGTATAACATAATGAGGAACACTTGTAGGTTCTAATATCGCGTCATAATATGACTAATAAAAAAGTTTGAATCATACACATCACACTTTATTTCACCTCAATACGTGCAATATTTCCAAAGTTATGACTGCGAGAAGTTCATGCACCTTTATCAAATTTCCGAGATTTCGCGCGCTTGCGTATAAAGTAGTACCGGGTGGCACACTACTGGCTAAGTAGGTAGGTACTCATACCTATACCTACTTGTATGCACCTTAAACACCAACGTAGACTACTTATTAAACCTATATACCAACAACGCACAGCTATATAAACTTGTCGCACATATTTAGTGTTTTATAGAATAAGTAGGCAAGTAGATACAATTATCGCCTCGGCTATTCAAGACCACCGCATGCCAAGTGCCACTGCCGCGCACGGCGTATATCGCTCTTTCTCTTTCTCACATTTTTGCTTCGCCAAGTACCGCCCCGCCGCCTGCTGTTGAGTTGCGAATGCGACTTGCGTTGTGCGTAGTGATGGGTTTTTGCCCGGAAAATTCGAATTTTCCCAAGGGAAAAAACCCGAAAAATTCCCAAAGAGAGGGAAAATATGACGTCACGACCGTAACGACGTTTTAGGTTATAATATCGATAAAATCGATAGGGTTATTAGACAAAAGAACGTAATGAAGGATTATAATTAAAAAACTGTTTAGTAATAGCCATATTTATATTTCTAATTACAATATTATCTTAACAAATAACTTTAATAGCAATTTAGTTGTTAAAATGAAGTCGTTCTAAACTTAGCCTATTCTAACGCTTACAATTTTTTGAGTTTGTCCGGTCGGAGCGTCCCTTTGACCCTCCCCCTCTCGCCCCAGAGGGGTCGCTCCCGTTGAGTACCGATTTCGATCGGCCTCTTTTGACCCCATGAGCAACTGTACCAAGTTTCAAGCCGGAGTCATATTTTCTAAAGGTTTTTCAGCTTAACGCCCCTACGAACTGTGTCGAGTAATCATTTTTTTTCGTCGAAATTAATACAATCAATGTATTATGTGTATAATTTTTTGGGCTTTCTAAATTGGTAATTTTTATTTTCTTATCTATTGAATTAAAAAAGATATAGACGTTATTGAATTTTTTTTTATTTGCTTTTATCACTATATTTTTATTTTTTATGCATAATATTGCAATGCAAATAGTGGAAATGAATTCTACATGTTTGATTTACATGAAAATGACACCAAACTTGACCTTATAGCAACACTTTTAGTAACAGAAACTATGTCCCCCCCCCATTCCCCCAATAAAAACTTACATTAAAAAAAATTATGGCTACCCTTCTTAAATCAGTCTTTGGGTCTAACTGAACAACTCCACAAAAGGAAATGTCTTAATCATCAATAGCCGTATAAAAAAGCGTACACCGGCAACTATTACTGTTTTATCTAATCGTCTACGCAATGTACGTCGAATTGTTTGTAACTTTTAGCTTCGTAAAACGGCCTCCTACTCATTCATACTTTTTACCTAAGTATTGAACATTTTAGCCGAACTCCACGTTCCTATCTCCAATCCTGTGCATGCTCAATCATTACTTCATCATCCAACCTGAAGTGATTATTACAGCCCTGAAAGTAGTCGAAAGTACTCTACATTTAAGGGAGCAATTCGAGTAAACGTCGCACTAACAATTAACTAACCCGTTTTCTTTTAATTAAAGGGAAGAAAGAACATCTGAAGATGTTAGAAAGATCATCAAGACCGCCAAACTTCACGAATCAGAATTAACAGAGATTACGCAAATACTTCGATTTCCAGATCCAAGTACACAAAATGATGATTTAAAGTTAATGTTGTTGGATGATAATCTTTTGAAAGAAATTGAAGCTGGAAACAATTTAATGTTCAAAGGCAAGGCGTAATTTTATTTATAACTAGCGGTCCGCCAGCGGCTTCGCTCGCGTTGTGTAAGATTTTCCCGTGGGAATAAGACTTTCTTGTATCCTATGTGTTAATCCAAAGTACAAACTATCTCTATTCCAAATTTCATCCCAATCTGTTCAGTAGTTTTTTCGTGAAAGAGTAACAAACATCCATACATACAAACTTTCGCGTTAATAAGTAATATTAGTAAGGATTATTGTTATTATTCAGTATAATAAAACATTTTTTAAGCTTAACAACTTTATTTTTACTTTTAGGAGATCCAGATGAAAATGTAGTGCTTTGCACAGATACTAAAACGTACGACGTAAAAGAAGCAGAGACATCTAATAGTTTACTTTTAGTTCCGGAATTGCTCTTTGCAGCTTCAACAGGATTAGACGAAACATTGAAAAATACTTCAATAGAATGCGATTCTGATAACTCATTTGATAAATCTAATAACAGCCTTAACAAGTCTACGGAATCTGATGAAGGTGCAAAGCCTCCTAGACAAGTTAAGAATAAAGATATTGCTAACACATTCTTTACCTATTATGAACTGAAGCCGTGTAAGCCTCGGTTGTCAAAATTGCAAAAACTCTTGCAACCTACCAAATATCAAGGATCTGAACTCGAATACGCTGTTGATAAATCCAAATTACTGAATTATGAAACAATCATTGACCAAATACAAGCATCTAAAGCCGAAATCGATGAAGAACTCGAAAAGATCCAGGCCGTAAAGATTGGTGAATATTACAGGTTGTTAGAGTTTGATTATGAATTTCGAGTTCTATCTTACATGTTGGATCTTATCGATGAAAATTCGTGGCCTTTGGACAAAATATCTAAAGAAACAACACTCAACAGTTTAAAGGCGCTCGCACCAATGCCGATTCTTGAAGCAATATTTAAATTTTACACTAATGAATCGGTAGTAGCGGATGGTATTCAGTATTACAAATATGATCAAGATAAAGTATGTAGATTTCTGGCCAGAGTGTTATTGAAAAGCGCTGGGAGGTTTAATTTGGCTGAATTCCTGCAAGCATGGAGAGATTCTGTTCCTGATGGTATGTTTACAAATGTATGTGTCTATTTATTACTAATAATAATATTAGGTACTTTATTGCTAGTCCACAATGTATTTATTTCTATTTTTAGGAATCTCTGCTATCCGGCATTGCTATAATAGATAAGTCGACGACACCGCAAGTGATATGGGGATTCTCAGAATGTGATTTGCCTGATGAAATCAATGAGAGATTCAAAATACTTTTCCAAACAAAAGCGAAGTGGACGGTTAACGAAATATCACCATACATTGAGTGAGTAGAACCGGATTTTATTTATTGCCCGTGGGAATGAAGCGTTTACCCGCTGTAAAAAGTAGCCTATGTCCTATTCCAGGGCCTAACCTAAATGTATGCCAAGTTTCATCCCGATCCGTCCAGTAGTTCAAGCGTGATTCGGCAACAAACATCCAAACATCCAAACTTTCGCATTTATAATATTAGTAGGATTATGTCTTTCATGCTTCATTATCGTGAATACTTCGTGGATAAAATGTTAATTTGAATCATTATTACAGATGTTATACGACAGAAAAGATTAACGTCAATGCACTTTTAACCAAATATGCAAGGGCTTCAACTCAAGACGGTGTAAGGGTTTTCTCTGCTAAACATATGAAGTGAACGTATTAATTTGTTAAAGGTAAAACGATAAGATATTAAACAAATTATGTACATGTTTAGTTTTTTATTTATTTTACATTTAATACATCTCATCTCATATACTTATAGTACAACTTACTAATATTAAATTAATTTAATTAATAATATTTTACATGATGATACACAGCCATTGTACTTTTCCCACAAATAACTTCTTATACAAGATGCTGCCAATACCTATCATACCATAGGTACATACATACATAGCTAGCACTACGAGTATAAAACTATCATTCGAAAAACTGCTATTTTTAAACAATTTCCGTAGCAATTATTATTCTTAGTTATTTATACATTTATATTGTTAGTAATAAGTATTTAAATAACGTTATTTATTAAAGGAATGTTTAGGCTTCTTCTTATTTTAAAATCTTTGGTATAGGTACTTAATCTATTGTTGATTTACGTTGTCTCTAAGTTTGTTCAGTTCATTCCACATCTCGCGAGGAAGGTCATCTCCGACTTCTTCTTTGAAATACTTTTCGACAGAATCCGCCTGAAAAGATAAAAATAAATTAAAACATTTTGTTATGAGTGAATATTTTAATGGATTTTATATTAGGGTCTATTAGCAATATCATTAGAGATTTAAGGTTACCAATAAGTCGCCTGTGCAACGCGCAGTTTAAAGTGGTCGGTTATGTATTACGTACCTCCTGCATCCAAAACTCCTTGGGTATACTGAATAGTTCTTTCGTGTCAATATCTCCCAGTCCCTTTGTGTTAAGTGCTTCGGGGGTCGGTATGTTTCCTAGTGGTGTTTCGTAGTGGCAAGGCTCGTTGTCACATCGCCGAAGCACCCAGTCCAACACGCGTGAATTCTCGCCAAAACCGGGCCATAGGAATTTACCCTAAAATGAAAAATAAACTCGGTAAGACTCCCTATTTCACACTCTTTATTTGCATTCTAGACTAAGTTATTTAAAGAGCATCTTAAAAAAAGAAAAAAAAAAGAAAATTACCTGATTGTCTTTGCGGAACCAATTGACGTGGAAGATTTTTGGCATATGACGACCCGGCTGCTGCATGGAGAGCCAATGCTTTAGGTACTCTCCGAAGTTATAACCGAAGAAAGGCCTCATCGCGAACGGATCGTGCATCACCATTTTGCCCTGTTGAGTGAAATGAGGTAACCAATTATTAACATTATAAATGTAACGAAAATTAACGAAATCCATTCATTTTGAGCCATTCATTCAGCCATTCAGTTCAGTTTTTAGCGGAACTACCCTCAACCTGCTCTTAACCACCAAAGGTTAGCTGGTAGAAAATGCTATATAGCATTAAGTTCGCCTTTGTACATCCTTTTTTGGTGCAATAAAGTAGATATATCAATCAATCAAGCATTTATGTATGCTCTCTGTTAGCCAACTAAACTTCTGCTTCCTTTCGGGATAAGGTATGTGTCGACGTAACATCATCAACATCAACATGAACGGCCCGTTACAGTCCACTGCTGGACTATGAGCCTCCTCCACTCAAGTGGAGGGTTTTGCCATAATCTCCTCGCTTGGCAGGCGGATTGGAGATCGCAGATTAAAAGGTTACTGTATCATAGAGCGCTGCTGCCCGTTCCCTGTTCAATGTGTAGTCCCTAAGTCGCTTCTTACGACACCCACGGGAAGAGTAGGGGTTGGTGACAAATGTATTCTACTCTGCCGTCACCACACGGCGTCGACGTAAATCCCTTCATAATTATACACACAGATATATAAGTTTATACGTACACTGTATTCAGCTGCAGCAGTTGCTTCAGATCTCATAGCAGCGCCCATGAAGACGCCATGTTGCCAATCTCGTGCTTCAACAACTAATGGTACTCCAGCGGGCCTACGACCGCCGAGCAGGATTGCCGAGATCGGAACTCCATTAGGACTTTCCCAGTTTTCATCAATGATTGGACATTGTTCCGCAGGAGAGCAAAATCTGTCGATGAAGATTAAAATTAGTCACGTACTTAATTACCCTTAAAAATGATAGCAATTAAAAAAAAAGTAATTTAGTAGTAATTTTAGTTCGGCAACCCAAAAAACCATAAACAATAATTTTCCTGGTCGAGAAGTTTTACTAAGTTTGGCACCAAGTGTTTGTAGCTTACCTGGAGTTGGGATGGGCTGCAGGGGTTTTCTTGCTAGCGTCCCAGGGTTGACCCTTCCAGTCGATCATCCCTTCAGGCGCTGGGCCCATGCCTTCCCACCACACACCACCGTCCTTTGTTTCAGCTACGTTCGTGAATACTGTATTCTTAAATACCGTTGCCATTGCTATTGGATTGGTGGCTTCTGATGTTCCTGTAGGTGCCAAAATATTTCTTTATAGAAAATGTAGATTTAGCTCATAAACGTCCCCACCGAGGGGTACGAGAGGTTAATTTACATGTCTTATGTAAAGCGGTTTGAAAAACATCAAAAATTAAACTTGCAGGAGTGCTACTTTATATTTCATAATCCTATTCATTCCATCGATTATCCCTAGTTGCCCCCGAATAACACGCAACGGCGGCAAGTGGGAATTCTTTTTCAAAAGAAAAACTACCTGGAGCGACTCCAAAGAATCCGTTTTCAGGGTTGATAGCTCTCAGCACGCCGTTCTCGTCGAACTTCATCCAGGCGATGTCGTCTCCAACGCACTCGACCTTGTACCCTGGTAGGGATGGAGTCATCATGGCGAGGTTGGTCTTCCCGCAAGCTGACGGGAAAGCTGCGGCGATGTAGCGCTTGCGACCGCGGGGGTCGGTCACACCCACGATCTGGAGAAGAAGGAGTAGAATAAGATCATCATCATCAATATTATCGTGTGTGCCGGATATTAATATTTTATATGTGGGATATTAATATTGTAACATTCCTTTGTCTGCGGCGCTTAGCGTCGCCTGCGCCGCTGCGTCAATACGTCTTGACAGCCGCATACAAGGGGTGGATGATGACCGATCTTCCGGCCAGTAGCATGGTTCATGTAAAGATCTACGTAGAGCCTTTCGAAGCCCAGAATCATCTTGCTTTTCGGACATCAAGTGACAAATGTTTAGCCTGCAATGTTCTAATCGAATCTAACCGAAAATGATTCTAACCATCAGGGACTCTCACAAAGTTATTTTCTTCGGCTTCGGCTTAATTTGGCGAAAATTTGTGCTACGATTATCTTAATCTCATAGAAACTTACCAGCATGTGCTCAGCCAGCCAGCCTTCACGACGAGCGATCACGGAGCCCAGACGCAGCGCAAAACATTTCTTGCCTAGCAGACTGTTGCCTCCGTATCCGCTACCTGATGACCAAAATACATAAAGTGTAATGTTCACAGTTTCTCAGCATCAGTGACTGGACTTTAAGAGCAAATCTACTCCTGTAGAAGATTTGTTCGGATTTCATTCAGAGATTTGAATCTGTTTATCGATTTAGTAAGAGCTTAAAATGTTTTTTTTTATCCTGATTGAATTTAGTATTACTAGCGCTCTATTATCAAGTGTTGATTGATAGATATACTGACCGAAGCTGACGATCTCGTTGTCCCTGGGCTTGTGCAGGATGATGGTGCGGGCGGGATCGCAAGGCCACCCCGGGGTGCCGGCCAGACCCACTGCGTGGAGACAGCGGACGAAGCTCTCGTCTTTACGCAGAGTTTCCAGCACTTTAGCACCTGTTGGATCAAAGGGAAGAAAGGTCAAATACCTTGTTGTTGGAAAAGAGACTGCGTAAATAAAGGCAACTTGTCAAGGTGAATCATGAAGCCTGTTAATATCCTAGACAGACTCATATTGATAAAAAGATGGGTTTCGCAACACATGTCCATGCCATTGTCACACAAGTTGGCTCTTAGATATCATAAGGCAAGACAGCAGCTTATGTTCTATTAAAATATAGGATGTGATATAGGTAACATTGCACGTTACTTGGCTTTGTTAGGTTGTCCACTATCCTATATGATTTCTATCCGTCGATCCATATTTAAATTGAACACAAATAACTTACCAATCCTGGTCATGACGCGCATGGAGTAGACAACGTATGGAGAGTCGGTGATCTCAACTCCGACCTTGGAGAACGGAGAGCCCACGGGACCCATCGAGAACGGGATCACGTACATCGTACGACCTGGGGACAGGTGACTTTGTTAGTGACGTGGATAGATCAAATATTTAGCCAGGAAGATTTCAACATAGTAGGGTGTTCGATAAAAAAAAAATATGAACTACTGCCAATGATTGGCATCTACCTATAGTTACATAATGAATACATCTGTTCGGTATTTGAATGCTTTCGGATTCTGTACACAAATTATCTACTACTTACAATATGTTAGGTATGTGTACATACCTATACCTCTTTGCCTCTTTGGCTGTTGCTGGCCGTAAAAACTTGGATTTATTTGAATTAGGAAGATAAGTTTTGACATGAGAAAAAAGAGCTGATTCTAGGTTAGACTGCGCGTGTGAAAAGTTCTTTGAAAAAGTAATTAAAAAAGCATCTCTCGTAATATCTATCTTTTAGTTGAAAAACCACCTCCACCTTCGCTTTACAATGTTATAGTACTACGTCTAGTTTCAGTTCAGTTGTATTGTTCGAACTACGACGAGGCTCTTCTTTCCTTGCCCAATAAACCCCCAATAATGTACGATTCTAAGCAGAAAATCTCGGATTTCAAGGAGAATCTCATTGAATTGGTTAAAAACATTACCCTCCCTTTTTTCTTATGAAATCGGGTAAAAATAAAGCTGATCTCATTATCTGCCAACGCGGAGCAGAACACAACCCTTTTGTAGCTTCCCGCGTGCGTGCTACGCTTGCTACGAACTGCTACGGCGTAGCAGATGACTACGAATTACAAGTTAAGCTCTATTTTCGTCGAATTTCTGACTGTCATCGGGTTGGTTTCAACAACAGCTCATATACGTCCCCACCGAGGGGCTCTAGCCTATCCTGAATTAGGGCGATTAGGCCTTAGTCGACCACGCTGGCCCAGTGCGGGTTGGTCGACTTCACACATAACCTTTGAATTTCTTTGCAGTAGTGTGTAGGGTTTCATCACGATGTTTTCCTTCACCGTAAGAGCGTCGAGTAAACGTACATATGAATTCGAAATTCGAAAACACATTGGTACTTGGTGGGGATCGAACCCGCGTCTCCTGGACGGGAGGTAGCGGCCCTAACCACTAGGCCACCGACGCTCTCATCGGGTTGGTTTGGTTTGTTGCTATTCTCTGAAACTCACCTTTCATGCATCCTGGGAACCTTTCGCCGACGGCTTTGTCGTAGTCGGCGGGTGAGATGTAGTTGCCGAGGGCCGACTTCTGCCCTGCCCTGGCTGAAGGCACCACGTCGCGCTCCTTCTCCGAGCAGATGAACGTGCGGGACTCCACGCGAGCCACGTCGGCTGGGTCCGTGCGGGCTAGCCAGCTGGAAGGAGAGCCGTTATGTTTTATGTTGCTCTGGTAGTTTGGAGCGACAGATATCGCTTGCTGTTCTTTGCTAGAGATAAACAAACTTCGCGAGTTTTATGTTTTCTCGGTAGTTAAGGTAGATCCAAATCACCTAAACTTATACGTTTGGTTCGATAGGTAAAATTGGGTTGGTTCGATTAGTTTGTTTTGACTCTCGTATTTGCCCATTTACCGAGATGGAGCTACTAACCGACAATAGAACAGTAGTATATCCTATTTATTCTATAAAATGTTGCATAAGAATTATAGATACTTTGTTTAGGCTTTCATTGTTACGAGTGCCTATCAAAACTCAATAAATAAACCGTAAAAATCTGTGCAATCTATTCCTATAGTACGCAATCACAAAACGCCTAACAAAAGACATCTACGCGAGCATTCTTCAGTAACACACAACAAAAATCAATAAATATTTCTCAATTAACTACCATGAACTTACCAGTTTTCATACTTGGGCAGTCGTTTCAGCGCCCCCTGGTGCTGCATGACAGTCAACAGCGCATTGGCTTCGGCCTCCGAGCCGTCACAAACGTGCACATGGTCAGGCTGGCACAGCGCCGCGCTTCGCTCCACGAACGCTCTCACCTGGACAAACATTACATCTTGATGCTCATGATAGCCTGGTACTTTAGACTTGAGAGAGATTTCAATTTTTCTGGATATTTTAATATTATTATTTAAAAAAAACAAAGAGCTGGTATTTTTTTATGTTGCCAAATAAGTTTAGTGCAATAATGATTCTTAACAAAATAATTTCGCACAAACGTATCTTTTTACGGAACTCCTATAATAGATGCGACAACAAGACACAGACAATTCTAACTACAGACTTGGATTGAAGACTAAAGGTCTATCCACAGAGCTCAGTGCCGTGTCAGGGACGGGGCCGGAACGTGGCAAATGTCATAGAAAATGTATGTACCGATATTTTTTAAGACTCGTGACGATGACGATTTTCTATGACATTTGCCACGTTCTGGCCCCGTCCCTGACACGGCACTGAGCTGAGCTGTGTGGATAGACCTTTATTTTTAAGATAAATTAGGAAGAGCTTGTATAGTTACCTTGGGCGTCAAAGCCGTCAGTTGAGGGTTGGAAGCAGTAGCTCCCCGCAGCGCCGTCTGGTGCGCCGCGCGACTGCAGCCCAGGGCCACCTGCGCGCATCTGCAGCAATGGACAAACCGTTTAAAAACATCGTTCTATTCGACCAGTAGTAGAGAGTAGAGCTGATGCAGGACATGAGAATCTTGTGATGTTTAAAAAAAGTTTAGTTTGTTTTTTTTTTAGATTCGGGCAAGATACTGTGGCAAAAGAAGAGATCTATCCAATAAATTATTTTCGTATGTGGCAATATGCAAATAGCATTACGCCAAAACGAAAAAAAAAATAAGAAATTATTTTACTTACTATACTGGCCAGTAAGTATGCAATTAAAAGCTCAGCGCGGTGCGTATTAAAAAAGTTTTTATTCTGATAGTGTAGAGTCAGTGTAAAAAAATATTCTGAATATTAATAAAATTATTGTCAAAAATCTCAACTTAAATCATGTAACTTCCCTATCTATACCATTACAGGTATTTTAAAACTCAATTTTTAAGTTTGAAATACTGAAGTGTACAAGTTTAACCAGTTGGTATTTATCTATATGAGCGAGCATAATCTTACTCTACCTACCAGTATCTACTGGTTGCAAGCAGGAAGCAATAACTTTGTTTATCTTTGCGTCCAAAGATCAACAATTAATAATCTATAAAGTATACGGCATCGATTTTGTTTGAAATAACCTTTGAACGAACCTGCTAATAGGTGATCGGACTACTTTTTTAAAATTTTATAAATCCAAACTTCTTAGTTTCTGTTCGAACACTAAAATAATTTTTGCTCTGACTTTAAAATTGACCGAGTTAATTCAAGATTAGACAGAGAGGCACATACCCACTTGTGACGTTTAGTAACGCCATAGTAATCCAAGATTTTTAATGCGAAATAACTATCTTTAAACCTAATCTCCATACAAAAAATCGTTTTTGAAAGGCAGACATATTGAAACTTTAAAAAATCACTGTAACTTCGTTTTTCAACCGATTCTGTTTTTTACTTCGCCGATCGTCTGCTTTAAAAATAATTCATAAAATATGGTAAATTCATAAAATATGGTGAACAGTCCGATCCCCTATTGGGAACAGGTTCATAAAATGACCTACTTCATTTAATTATTATTGTGTTTTAATGTCCTTGACATCTCAGCATCTAACTAAAGAGCTGGTATTTTATGTAATTCACGGGCCTAAGCCAAGTGAACACACATTTGAATTTATCTGTTGTTGGGGCGAAGTGGTATTTAATTTATTATTATTATTATTTTTAAGGAAGTTATCTATTTTAACTACCCACAGGTACTACCTAAGTGTTTTATAGAAAGAAAGAAGAAAGAAACATACATTATATTACCTACATTAGTCAGATCAAACTACAACTTGAATTATTGTAGTATTGTTATTTTTAGGGAAGTTTTACATAAAAGGAAAATTGATAAAATATTATTATAGGTAACTGAGATAGTGCGTTTTAATTTGTATACGTAGGCAACAGAGTCGCAGAATGTCGATATTTTAGAAAACAAAAATATTCTTCCAGCGCAAAATCGAGAGTAGATAGCTAGATTAAAAAACTAAAATAAAAAAATATTAATATGTAAGCACTTTTAAAGCAATTCAAATTAATTAATTTAATTTTTTTATTTTAATAAGTTAACTTACTGAGCCGCCTTTTTCACATAGTCTTCGGGAACAGTTTTGAAGTGCAGCATCTTCACTGAGTTTAATAACATTTAAAGCTTTCCCAAAATAAAATAAAACTTACTATATGTATTTAAAAATCTATTAAAATTCTAACACTGGGTAACCCCAAAAGTAATACTTTCTGATTTATTAAAAATGGCTAAAAATTATAAAAAGCTAAATTTTATCCAAGTTACTGAAACTAAAGAGAAATATCAACCATCTATAGTATCCGATGATGTTTAATGTATCACCCATTTAATAATTAGAAGTATAGAACCCCGAATTCAAACGAGAAGTGCGTGAAACACTGCGCGCGCGCCATTTATACTGGAGGAGTGTGCGCACGCCGGTCTCTGATTGGCCGAGCGCGCGGGTGGGTCAAAACGTCATCAGATCATAGTACTATCAACGTGTGCAATTCTATGTATATCTTATTTATCACTCTTATAACTTGTTTTCCATATCAACAACAGTGACAATAAATTGAAAACATGTTGATATTGATAATGTTGTTCTATGTTTAAAGGTTCGAAATTTGTTCGAGAATTTCGTCACATCCTGTTCAAAGATCAAGGAATGTTGCGTCATCTAAGGGTTCTTGCTACAACGCAATGTACTTTCAAATTGCATACAAATGTGCACCTTGGCGTGATCCACGCCTAGAATAGTGTTACGATTCTGCATGGTTACTAGCGATAAATTCTACGTCATAAGTTTACTTTAAAAAAGTCACTTTTATCAGTTTTAAATAGTAGTAGGTACCTATAATAAAACCTCTGTTTGTGACAACAAATATTTTTACGCAAGAATCGTCTTCACTTACAATATACATAATTTAATACTTATAACACGCACCTTCTGATTTTATTACTTCATTAAAATATAACATTCAAAAGTATTTTTCCATCATTGTTTGTTTCCTTTTTTAGCTTTGTAGAACTTTACATAAAACATGTTAAGTAGGTACCTACTCAAATTTAAGATCAATAAGATTTTAGAATTCTAAGATAAAAATTATTAAATTCTCAATAAAAAAATAACCGTACGTATTGCCTATTGTATCCGCCTGCCAAGCGTGGAGATTATGGAGGAGGCTCAGCCCAGCAGTGGACTGGTAACGGGCCGTTGTTTTTTTTTTATTTGATTGCCTATTGTGGGAAATTAATTAATTGAGAAATTAATTGTATTAAGGGTAGGCTCGAGCCCCTCGGTGGGGACGTATATGAGCTGTAAATGATGATGAATTATTAAAAAACTGTCGATCGAGCACAGCAGTGGCTAGTAATATGACATTAAATTGAATATTGTATTTTCGTATATTTCTCCTATCTACTTAGATTACTAAAGAATAGACACAATCTCAATATTAAAGGCCCGTCCTGCACCACTCCTGCGCAACCGCAAATAGAGCGGTGGGCAAAGTCTGCAGATAGCTAAGAGGCACGTTTTGCGCCAGCTGACACCTCAGTTGGGTGTGGTCACTTGTTTGATACTAAGTTTTTGGTATTTTCATTTAAATATTTTCATAAAACACGCGAATACAGATTACAGTACCAGTTTACTCGTTGTTGGGAAGCCAAATCCTACTAATATTATAAATGCGAAAGTTTGGATGTTTGTTGCCGAATCACGCTGGAACCACTGGACGGATCGGGATGAAACTTGGTACACATTTAGGTTAGGTCCTGGTATAGGACATGCTACTTTTTACCGCGGGAAAACACTTCATTCCTACGGGAAAACTCATTAAACGCGGGTGAAACCGCGGGCGGAAAGCTAGTAAATACATAAAATTAAATGTAATAATGTAATAATATGTAAAATGATTTTTCCAACTAGGCGATTTTGTGGGATATAAAAGTATTGCAAATGTAGACATGACGTCACAATGCTGTTTAGGGAATTATTAAAATTTTCCTTACAGCAAAGAACAAAACATGTAACAGAAGAGTAATTCAGGGCAGGCTGGTGCCCCTCGGTGGGGGAGTATATGAGCTGTTGGTGATGAAAACAACTCACACACAAACACACTCAGGTCTTAAAGAAAAGCGACTGCAAAATATTCCCATCCCTTTACTATACTTGGCTTAATTACGACTTGTCTAACTTGATTGGGTCCACTTTAAACCAGTACAGAGAAGTGAAATCAAATTACGAGTCTTATAAATTTGCCACACCACATCCAATTGTAAACACATTGGCTTCCTTGTAATTATAATAAGGATATCACAATTAAATTGTAAACAGAGTCGAAAGTCCGCAGCTAGTATTATTAGAATGATTCAATTCGCAAAAACATAACCTTGGAACTATTCGATTGTATGGTCTATATTGGACCAGGGTTTAATTTGTTCTTTCCTAAAAAAGATTAAGTAAATATTTCCTGAAATAAATGATTATTGTTTTTCTTCTTTTTCTCGGTTAACACCGGTTTATTGATATTTACGGGCCTAAGCCAAGTACGTATCAGGCCTAAAGTTTAAGGGGTAGATGGTGATGGGGCTTCTTGATCACTTTGAAGGAATTTCCTTACTATGCGACACGTGTTCAAAATTGCGGCTTTTTGAAGGAGTTTGTAGGTGTAAGGCGGCAGGTTCAGAGTTTTCAGTGATTGATGCAGCTGCTTCGGGATCACTCCTATGGTTGAAAGAACTATTGGGACTATCGTTACTTTCTGTAAGTGCCAAAGTCGGGATATTTCTTCATTTAATTCTTGTATTTAGAAAGCTTATTGATAGACAAGAAAGTGGTATACATTTTTTAATTTAGAGCTACTATTATTTCTTTGCCGTGTGGTGACGGCAGAGTAGAATACATTTGTCACCAACCCCTACTCTTCCCGTGGGTGTCGTAAGAGGCGACTTAGGGACTACACATTGAACAGGGAACGGGCGGCAGTGCTCTCTGATACAGTAACCTTTTAATCTGCGATCTCCAACCCGCCTGCCAAGCGTGGAGATTATGGCAAAACCAAACACTTAAGTGGAGGAGGCTCATAGTCCAGCAGTGGACTGTAAGGGGCCGTTGATGATGATGATTATTATTATTATTTCTTCTGTGATTTAGTTTCATACTTAACGCAACTCGGTAAATAAATGAAGAAAAACATCGTGAGGAAACCTGCATAGAAGAAATTCAAAGGCCGTGTGTGAAGTAGCCGTGTGTGATAATAGTGTACTCTGCAAGATACCTATAATTTTTATAATTTGCCAGAACACATCGAAAACTTAGAGTTACCAGAATTTAAAAACAAATTATATACACTCACCGGCACATCTAACCGCCCACCTTTCATTTCAGGGAATACTCGTGATTCTTTATATTTCTATTAGTTACAGCTGATGTTAGTTAAAAAGTAGTTAATTTAATGTTTATTTAAGTGTGTTTAATTTATGGTAAAATTATCAATAATTAAATTGTAATGTACAACAATAAGCGTAATTTAAAATTAACCCGAAATACAATAGTGGGCGGTTAGATGTGCCGGTGACTATATAAACTGCTAGTCAATAAATGTTACTATAGTATAAACAAATGATTTCCTTTTAGATAAAATAATAAGTAAATAAAATGTGTAAATGCTAGTGCCCTAGTTTAGGTGGATTTAGGGATCACTACGCTAATAAATAAAACTGTAGACTGCAAGTACAAAATGCTGGTTATAATAACATGAAGACAAAGAAAATCTCAAAGTTACAAAAAAGGTCGTATGAATGCGTTAACAAAAAGCTAGTAAAGTAACGAATGAATTATTTGAATTTGAAAAACAAAGGTGACCTTATTGGTTTGTTTAGAAAGATAGCTAAAAAAAAAGGTAAACAAAGACAGTTATTAAAAAACATATAATAAAATTATAGTAATAACGAAACGTAAGTTCGTAAAAAGCCATGTTCTTAACAAAATGTTACATACGTTTGTTTGTTTGTTTTTCAAATTTTTTAGCAGAATTTGGAGGTTCTTGTTCTTACTTGTAATACCTTTTTTTTTGTAAAGATCGAGCCTGTGTTGGGGTCAATGAGCTGTTGATGACGAACATTTTTATATTTTAATTTTATTTGCTCCCGGATCCTCTACAAATATTGCCCTTGAAACTAATAAGCGTGATAGATAACACTAGTTTTCATAGTAAACGTGTAGGATTTGATAATATAAACTGCAGTGTTTGTTATAATGATAACAGCTGCTGTTGGTAAACAAGTTCAAGAGTTCAGAAAATCTCGTGTCAACCGGCCCTCGTGACGTCCAGCTGGCGTCACGGAATCGTATTGGAACAATAAATTTGACTATTTAAAAAAATATATACATAGGTTTGGGGACATCTTACATGACCGAGTTATTGTTATATTTATATTTATTTAGTTAATAATAATAATAATAACTTTATTTATTTCCACACCACAAGAAAAATAATTTTAACATACACCAGAAACAAAAAGAGGGCTGATGCCTAAGCTAGGTTTATATATAAACCTGTATTATAGGTCATCAGGCCTATCATACAGGTTATTTACCAGCCATCAGGGTTATTTATTTATTATAAAAGTTTAAACCCAAGATCAGCGATCGTCTTCTGTTCCTCTGAGGTTTCAAGATTAGACGAAGAAACAAAATAATGCACAGTGTCTTCATAGAGCACTATCACCAAACGTTTGAAAACAGATTATTTTTAAACTACTTATTGCTATTTATACTAGTGGTAATATAATTTAATTTTTAACATAGCGGGCACGGACTAGGTTTGAAAACAGAGACAGTTAAAACTTCATGATTTAAGTATTGTATTAAAGTGACATGTGATTAGGTTTAAGTCTCTTTTAAATTAATTTTAGTGGTATACTATAATTTTAATAACTAATATTATTATACATCATTATTTTAAATTTTAAAGTTCAATATTACTATGGTTATTTATTTATTTATTTAACAATTTATTGTACACATTAACAATTTATTGTACCAATAGTATCCTCAAAGCATTATCTAATAGGTGGGACTCCCCACTTCTCAAAAGGTGGATGGAGCTCCACAATACTTAATTGTGTATATTTCGTGTGTTTGCTTATGATGTCTTACTAACACTAGTATATAAGTTATTCTGTATTACGAACACTTTATGGACTTTGTCCGAAATAAATGATTTACTATTATTATTATTGTTAAAGATGACAAATACAAAACATACACTAAAACGACACAACAGGCCTACTTACTTCCAAGGAAATATCTTCCAGATATATTGAGTGAAGTGTGTTGTGCATGCATTGTGTATATCCTTGTAAGATAAATATTTATTTTGAAATTAATGCTCTCTTATTGTAATTAATCAATGTTCACACACAGTATTATTGAATAAATATACGAATACTTTTTAACCGTTTCTTTTCCTCCGAATCATCTGCTACTAATTAATTCATAAAAAAAACAAATTCTTGAAATCTTCATAACTCTCAGAACTTTCTTGTAAATTCAAGAAAAGTCAAACAAATGCCCTCTGTGGAGTCGAGTCTAGCAGCACATTATTATATTCTGTGTCTAGCGGTTATAAATACGGAGACAGGTCAGCTTACTTGTGGAGTCTATATTCAGGTCTAGGTTAAATCCTAGACAAGACATAATTAACACTAAAGTTGATTAGACTAGCTAGATTGTGTTGTTATTTACTCTTACGTGACGTAACATTCATATTAATTAACATAAGCATAAGTATTACATAAGTAGCTTAGCTCTCTTCTGCGGACAAGAAATTCCTTTGTTTATTACAATGAACACTTTCTTTAAGTAGTTTTTTTAAGTAACATCTTGACACTTGGTAATTGGGTACAATAAATGTGTGGTGACGGCAGAGTAGAATACATTTGTCACCAACCCCTACTCTTCCCGTGGGTGTCGTAAGAGGCGACTTAGGGACTACACATTGAACAGGGAACGGGCAGCAGCGCTCTCTGATACAGTAACCTTTTAATCTGCGATCTCCAACCCGCCTGCCAAGCGTGGAGATTATGGCAAAACCAAACACTTAAGTGGAGGAGACTCATAGTCCAGCAGTGGACTTTAACGGGCCGTTGATGTTGATGAACATTTTGACATTTAACGATGGCGTCATACATGCCTGTTCGGTTACTGAATAATTTGTTTTCATCGTCATCTGTCATGTCATACAATTAATTTGTGTGTCTACTTTAGGAGAGTGACGCGACGTACATGAAACAGCTGACAACTGTATCAGCAAAATATGTGACGCGACTCTAACCTTTAGGTTAATAGGGTAATTCTTTAGAATTGTCAATATTTTTGTTTGTTTGTATCAATAAATCGTATAATCATTCATCAGTGATCGAAGTTCATCATATTTATAAACGTTTATTGTGATCAAGGACTGTGCACTCTAGTGGTACGAACTTTATTTTAGAATCTGTCCTGAGAGTTTGCCTAAAAAAGATTGCTGCCTTAGCTTAGCAATAAGGTTGCCAATTGATTCAACTTTTATATTTTATTTTGTTCTGTGTATTTTGTGAATCCTTCTTTGTTTATTTTCTATTCTATTCTAAGGTTGCCTGGCAGAAACATAGCGTAAATAGAATAGTCCCGGCCGCCATCTTTGTGACGTCATAACTACTTGCTCCACCATTTTAGAAAGCGACAACATACGTTTCGGCGATACCACTTGTCAGTATAAACCTTTCCAGTCCAACGAAAATCGAAAATAAGCTAGTTTCTACGAATTGGCCTCTCTACTATAAAGATAGGTAGAGACGGTTAGCCATAAAAGGTCGCAGGCAGCCACATATAATATTTGGATCTGCTGGATGATATTTCTTTAAAAATAAGTAGGCCTGTTTTCAAATTTAAATAAAATAAATAAATAAAAATAAAACTGGTTGCGTAAAACTTTCTTCAGGTTTATTTTAAACATTTCTTATTTTATTATGCACTGTAATTGACCGAGCGAGTACAATGCGCGATCGAAGAGTCCGTTTCAGATTGGGCAAAAATGCTTTCGTATGTCCGAGGGTAAGTCCGATGGTTGTCCGGTGGATGTCCGAAGGATGTCCGTCCACATATATGGTACATGTACATAAGCATTTTTGCCGAAGTTGAAACGGAGACGCTTCACTCGCGCTTCGTGCTTCCGAAAGAGTTGCAAATTACTCTTATTTAGTTGCCAAATTCATGCGGTTAACTCGTCCGTGTTTTGTCGGATGGCCGACTAGTTTCGGACTTATAAGGCCCTCTTTCGATGCGTGACGTAAGATGTATTTATCTAATAGTATTGTTGAGGAAAGTTTTAACAAATTAATCTCACAAATTAATGAGCATCCAAATGATTATTTAAACCGCATTTCGACCTTTGATCGACTACAATGAATAATGAAATGATTCAAATGATTGAAGGCCAGTTATTAAAATAAGGTTAATGTTTATCTGAATGAGACCAAACTGCGATTCGTCCGAAGTTCAAGATGCGCTGCTTTTAACTAGTTTTGGTACGTATTATAAGGGCCGGTTTCCACGGAGAGGAAAGAAGATGTGTTTGAATAACCAATCCGATTTCGTTATTGAAGCTAAACGGAGAGGAGATGTGGTAATAACGAAATCTGATTGGTTATTCAATCAAACACATCTCTTCTCCTCTCCGCTTTGGTGGAAAACGGGCCTAAACGTTGACGGATGAAGATGCTATTGCATTCATTAATTATTTCTACTAGCGACGCTTTTAGTGACGCGAATGCTATAGCAATAATAAGTATTATCCCTCTTTCAAAGAAAATGTAATGGCAAATATGAAACAGGGGGTAGAAAGAAAACCTTTAGGAAACATTTTATACTCAACACAAGAATGGAAAATAAACACATTTGTAGCTTTTCATTATTATTGTGTTCTATTAGAGAATGTTAATAAAACTAGAGAATCTAAAATAATTAGAATTACTTTCACTTGAACTTGACCAAGAGAAAATTCTGACTTTGGAGACCTAAGTATTCGCAATAATAATTTATATGTATTTGCATGGTATTATTAAAACCTTTAACCGTCACGCCAATCACCAACCACGCCCCTAAATGGGAACCAGTATGTCGAACCAGAATACGCAAGATAGTACCGGTTTGCAGACAAGCCCCACAGCTATGTTAATTCAGCCTCCTTAATTGTGCAGCCTTTAATTAAAAATAAAAACAACATTTCGACACTAAAGTCGTTTACTATCGTATTCGAAGTTATCGACACGACTTATGAGTTCATGTGAATTCCAAAAATACCATCTACCATCATAATGCCTATACCTTGATTTTTAATTCCGTGGAATTATAACAGATCTCAGGTCACTTGTCGCAAACCTTTTTTCACATGTACATTTTCAGTTACCACTATTATAACAAGACAGGTATATCATAATTTACATATAATGCAATTAAAATAACAATTCAAGTGGCTTGTGCAAACTCTATTTAAATATTGTATAGTTTATGCTGTGCTTTTTTATCTGTGGCCGTACAATACGAAATTAAAGTGAAGTTTGCATGGAAGAATTGTCATTTTAATAGCATTGCTAACATGTTAGATTAAGAACACCTTCATTTTTTGGTTCCATGCATTTATAAAAGTCTTTTTGCATTAGAAATAGAAATATTAACCAACTGTTTGCAACTATTAAATATTCTCCCACATTGAATGTAGTAACTTAAACAGATTACAACTTAAAAATATTATAGTCATTCAACAATTGAAAAAATGAAATAAAATGAAGGCTGCATAAAGTATGACTTTAAAATAATTCACAGTTTTTTTTTTATTTATCAAAATGTGATACCTGTAATTTTGGTAACCTGTTTTCTGCCTGGCAATACTCTATCTGCCAGAATTCCACGGAATTAAAAATCAAGGTATAGCTAATCAAATGCCTAACATGAACCCATTTTTTTTTTTCTTTTCGTATAAATAAACCGTAATCCATGTAATTTAAACACTAAATAAGTAAAAAAATAATTGTAGGCATTACTGGGTGGGTGGGTACCTCCCTAAATCTAGTTACCACTTCGGATTACATTGCTGCGTTTGGGTCGCACTTGGGACGGTAAATTAGTACTGCAACAGCAATCATCGGTAACTAGCATCTGATAAATGCTTTGTTCTTATCTCTATCTTCATCATCGTAAGATCGACTCTACTTATTTACTTACTATCCCATCACACTAATATTATAAATGTTGTTGACGCTGTACACCATTAATATATTTCACCAAATTTTAGCTGTTTTTTTCAAGAATGACAATCAATAAAAGTGACAATAAACCATAAACAAAACATAAAGAGGTCGTCGTCTACACTCCCCACCCTAGTGCGAAACTAGCACTCATTAGCTAATGGGACAGGTGCAACGCGCGCCACGGACCGGCGCAGCACGCCGGTAGCGGTGGTGACTTCCACCACTCTGATGCGGCCATCCTTGCCAGGCACGACACTCTTTATAATCCCGCGTGACCATACATTTCGAGGCGAGTCAGGATCGACGACAAGCACAAGGTCACCGACACTCATAGTCCTCTGCTCCTGCTGCCACTTTTTTCTAGGTAACAGTAGCGGAAGGAATTCCTTCAGCCAGCGTTGCCAAAACATGTCGGCTAATTTCTGAGCTATGCGCCACTGCTTCCT
Source organism: Carpatolechia fugitivella (assembly GCA_951230895.1). Classification (NCBI taxonomy): domain Eukaryota; kingdom Metazoa; phylum Arthropoda; class Insecta; order Lepidoptera; family Gelechiidae; genus Carpatolechia; species Carpatolechia fugitivella. The sequence continues at coordinate 9,582,384 of OX579665.1, forward strand.
TAAGGCTAGGTCCGAATCTTCAAAAACTCCATTCTGTGGTAATTTGGATGAAGAGCCTATGAGGAAATGGTTGGGTGTAAGCGCTTCAGTAGAGCCCGGCTCTACAGAGACGTGCGTTAATGGTCGGCCGTTGACAATACCTTCCACTTCCGCTAGCAGGGTACTCAGGGTTTCATCACGAGGTGCTCTTTCCTTTAAGATGACATGGAGAGATCTTTGACAGAGCGAATTAAGCGCTCCCACGCCCCACCCCAATGAGGACTGACTGGGGGAATAAAAGTCCATTGCGTTTGATTGTTAACGGCTTCGGTTCTGAGAGTTTGTTCGTCGAGCTCCTCTATAGATTTTCTTAGTTCCGCGTCCGCGCCCCGTAGATTGGTGCCGTTATCTGAATAAATGTGCGCCGGCCAACCACGTCGAGACGCCATTCTGCGTAGCGCCATAATTAAGGAGTCAGTGGTAAGTGAGTGAACGATTTCGATATGAACCGCGCGAACAGTGAGGCAGGTAAACAAAACGCCATAACGTTTTTCTCGGTGCCTGCCTACCGTGACTTCCATGGGTCCGAACAGGTCAATGCCGCAGAGGGTAAAGGCGCGCTGATGATGCGCCATGCGTGCCTGAGGTAAGTCACCCATTCGAGGCACCTCTGGGGTAGCCTTTCTTAACCTACAGAACATGCAACGGGACGCAACAGTCTTAACAGTAGGACGCAACTGAATTATCCAATACATCTGTTTCAAGTCGTTCACTACCGCTTCTTGGTGTCCGTGCGCTGCCTTAACATGATAGTGCTTGATCAAAAGTCGGGAAGATGAGCTGACCGCTAGCTCAGGAAGCCCTTCCGCGTGTGTCCTGACCAATCGAAACTATGGCGATCCGGCTCGAAGGACCACTTGTTGACGCTGTACACCATTAATATATTTCACCAAATTTTAGCTGTTTTTTTCAAGAATGACAATCAATAAAAGTGACAATAAACCATAAACAAAACATAAAGAGGCCGTCGTCTACAAATGTGAAAATATATTTGGATGTTTAGATGTTTGGACGTTTGTTCCACTTTCAACGGATTTGGATGAAATTTGCTTCGATCACAGATTTGGGATGGAGATAGTTTGTAACCTGGATTAACACATAGGATTTACGGGGAAAAGTCTTATTCCCACGGGAAAATCTTACATAACGTGACCGTATATAGCCGCGGGCGAACCGCTAATAGTTATAAATATTTTACAAATGTTTACACTGCAGTCAATAAAACAAGTTGTTATCAAACTACGGTACGTCCCGTCCCACCCAACCCAATGAAAGGCTGGAGCTAAAAATTCAATTTTAACATTTCCACTATTCCGTCGGCCTAAGACTGTTTTATATAATTTTGGGAGTTTTTCACGTAGCCAAAATCAAGTCTTATTTTTTTTATGTCATATCATAAACAATAAACATTAATAAGTATTTCCACCTTATTGCAATGAACGAATAAAATATAATAAAAATTATTTAATTTTATTGTACCCAATTACAACTATAAGGTACACAGAGGTTGCAACTTGTTGTACCTATGTTTCAGATACCTACTGCGACCACTTAGATATCTCTTGTATCGAACAGTGATTGACACGAGATGATAACAAGATTACATTACAATAGAATTTGGAGAAAAACAAAAATTTTACACACCTACGCGTTTCAGATTTAGTGTGCTGCATGACATGTTTTGTAGCTTTGAGTTTTATTAAAGGATGTCCATCCTTTAATTAAGACAAGTGACAAGTACAAGTATTCAAATGTTCTTTGTGTCCACTCGGTTGCCAAGACCGGTCAGTCTGAAGGTCGCGGGTGTGGCTATGGAACACCAGTTGAACAAAGACATTTAGCTGATCATTATGATAATGAAAGCAGAAGTAAAAATCCACAAGCCATGCAAGTGATTTTTAAACTTCCGCATGCTGCCGCACTGCACAATATCAGTACATACATACATATACAGACCAAATCTATAGCCTGTAACTGTACAATGTAAACACCAGCCAGCAAACTGAACAAACTTTGTTTATAAACTATTCTAAATGCATAAATAATTTTCATACAAATTGATTCGATCAACTGATAAGGTTGTGTGGCGCAGCAGCCGCCACGGAGCTGCTGCAGCGCTGAGCACCACACGAAGTATGTTGTAGAGGATGATAAAGTAAAGCGTGGCAAAACCAGGGTTCAGTCCGAAGAAAAGGTATTTATATATGTATTTATATAATATATTTTATAAAACTGGAAAACATGGACACGTTTACTGTTGGAGATCAGGACATGAAGTTAGGAAAATTGGTTAAAATATATTAACTAATGAGCGGTAATGTAGAAGGCTTAGCCTGGTCAATATTGCCGAAAATATAGGGCCCTCAGTTCAGACGTTTTGGCAAAATTCGAATTTCATTAACTTTTAACAATTTAATTTTGTGTTGTTATTTCTTTTTAACTAATTTACCGAGATATTGAACTGAAATATACCTAAGTCGTATTGATATTATTTCTTTAGATCAATTCAGGTTTTGCAGATTTCTCAGTACAGATATTCATGAATAGAGGGCCCAAGCTAAACCGCCATAAATCTGTAATATCGCGTTCTTAGGATTTGGGAATTTCTTAATTTATTTAAGAAAATCTTAACTAAATTCTCAAATAAAAATTATTATCCCAGGGTTTAGACTATGCCACTTTATGCAGGCGTTAGAATTGAGGGCCCAAGTTATTTGATCATAGCTGTTTTGTTTCACGTTTAAGAAATTTAAGAATCTTTGCTTTAAGTCTTACCTATTTTTTCTAAAATCCCTGTAAGTGTTATCTCGTTTCGCAATAATTAGAAAAATGGGCTCTCAATCCAGATGCACACATTTGTTGCTGGCTGCATGATTTGTTTTAATTTGTATTTGTTCTTTTTTCAAATATTGGAAAAAGAGCAAAAAAACTTCATACGTTCGCTACCGGGGATTTTGACAGTCTTGAACGAGGTGCCATAGTGTGCGGCCAGTTTTGAAATATGCATTATAACAATTAATAAGTAATAACGTCTTCTCAGAATAAATAATATCATAAAATAATTGGGATGATGTAAATTTTTTTTCTTTGTCTATCAAAAAGTACACGTATCTTTTCTTTTTTCACGTACTCAAAAATTACGGAGATATATTGAGTTGAAATAGCGATGACGTCACGTGAAGGTAAACATCGTGATGAAACCTGCGAAGAAATTCAAAGGCTGTGTGTGAAGTCGACCAACCCGCACTGGGCTAGCGTGGTCGACTAAGGCCTAATAATTCTAAATCAGGGTAGGCTCGAGCCATACGTCCCCACGTATATGAGCTGTTGATGATGAAACAAAAAATACGTAGGTAAGTATATCTAATATTTTTGTATTACCTGACTAACGGGCAAAGTAGAATTTCGTTTTTTTTTACCCCTGGGTATCATCCCTATTGTCTTTTACAGCTCGTATGCCGCGTGGTGACCGGTTCCGCTTCACAGCATCTTCAACTTACACTTCTTCTCTTTTACTTCTTCTTGATATCAATTACAAAACAAGACGAAGCTACAACAACATTTCATCCGTGCAATATAATGCTGATATTAAATAAAAATATGTGGAACGAATTCAAGTGTTTAAATCATCAATAATACTGAGCTTCACCAAGTGCCGACAATCGCAAGTATAAATTATGTTTTTGTTACAAATTACAATTCCATTCGGACCTGTTTCTGACACACACACTAACACTAACCACACACCAACCCATACACACACACGCACACATACACACCAACATAAAATTATTATCACTTATTTCTCTGGTTCTCTCTCATACACACACACACATACACATACACTTAGCACACAAATTCACAACACAAACGTTTATACAGCATGATTTTGTAATCCCTAGCAAAATTTAAATATGATGTTCAGACCATCATAAGCAACGACTTTTCCCAAGGAACACTTTTCATACAAAATACACAATCAAGTTTACTAATTTGTATGAGAGGTCGAAATTTTTTTGGGGGTTTTCAACCCATGTTCCTTGGTAAAAGTTGTTGCACGGACAAAAGGAGCGGCGTCTGAAAAACAGGGTTGCTCCGGGACTTGTTCCGGTGGCAGCATAAACTGAGACGTCTCCTATTATCCGCCTTTAGTTAAGCATTAGTATTATGAACTTAACAATTATTATTGTTAAATTGGTGGATAATAAATAATATTTTCTTTATTTTTTCGTTCTATCTATTGCGATAGTCGCGTCTATTCGGCTGTGAACTATACAAGTGTTAGGTAGATAAGTGTAGTGCCGCGTGTTTCAATAACAAAGACGAGTGAACGGCCAAGTCCACGTAGCCACACAGATACGAGTAAATAATGATGTAAGCAAAAGGGGTGTGTGGCCGTTTCGCATTTGACCTGCCACCTCTTTATCTGCCGTGCCAACTACCACTGTATCACAATAACAATTAGTACTATCAACGTCAGCGTCGATTGCTGTTTCCACAATAAGTTGACACACGACGCCATATACAAGTTTTTAACGCAAAACCTATCGGGTAGGCCGGCCTATGAAACTGAACAACTTTTATTCCACAACTTTTTAAAATTGATAAGTTTTCATACAAGCTGATCATCAACAGCTCATCAGGCAGCGGCCCTAGTCACTAGACCACCTTGGGCTAATAGCCTAGAGTCGCTGCCTCCCGTCCGGGAGACGCGGGTTCGATCCCCACCACATACCAATGTGTTTTCGCATTTCGAATTCATGTGTATGTTTATTCGACGCTCTTACGGTGAAGGAAAACATCGTTATGAAACCTGCACACTCCTGAGAAGAAATTCAAAGATTGTGTGTAAAGTCGACCAACTCGCACTGGGCCAGCGTGGTCGACTAAGGCCTATTCGCTCTAATTCTGGGTAGGCTCGAACCCCTCGGTGGGGTCGTAATTGAGCTGTTGTTGTAGCTAAAAGGATGTAGGTATATAGAGCAACGATGTCTACTTTTATACTGGTTGGTTAGGTCGTGTTGACGTTTACTGTACCTAGCCATGGAATATTCCCCCCCCCGGCCCCGTTTCACGAAGAAACAAGTTACTAGTAACAAGTTACAATTTGAAATACATTGCGTAGCCAATTCGCCTAAACTGTAAGCGCTTATCGTTTTATCTCATTGACTACGCAATGTACATCGAATTGTACTTGTAATTTGTAACTTGTAGCTTCGTGAAACGGCCCCCAGGCATTGAACTGACGAGATCAGGCGTATCGCATACAGCGCGGTCCATTGCTCACTTCACAAGTGGTGATTGTTTACTTTGATTGCTAAAGCGATTAGTGGACTACGATGAACGAACATGTCTCCGTCTGACCTCACCGTACTACACTCAAACTACTCTACAGTTAAAAAAGTTTTTTTTAGTATTTTTGTTTTTTGTAGTTCTTTCTGTTTTCTATCCCTAAATTGTCAGCGAAAAAAAAGAAAAAAAATGGTGAATGCTAAAATCTATTTAAAAGTATAAATCTTACCTTTTTGTAATCCTTGTGATGAAGAAGACCATTGTCGATATTTTCTTGGCTAACGTGGATCCAGTCAATTAATTGCGGTGTACACTCTCGAATAAATATCTGAAAATAAAGAAGACATTAATATAATAAATAAAAAATGAATAAATTCTTTGTAAACCTAATATAACTTCACAAAGTACCTTAAAAATCAAGAAAGATTATGATGAACAATATCTGTGTGGCGTCAGGTACCAACTTAAAGTAAAGCAAGTCTGTCTAAAATTGCTCTAATCAGCGATTACAATACAATAGCCCTTTGATCTTGAAGCTCCTTGTCTTTTGCTGATCCTTTTCCTTGCATTATAAAATATCTCGGAGATCAGTGTGCCTCCTGGCAAAGGCCTCCTCTAACGTCTTCCACTGTTTCCTGTCCCTTGCAACTCTTCTCCAGTTTGGACCTACTGTAAGTTTAAGTTCGTCCTCCCATCTTTTACGCGGTCGACCTCTACTCCGTTTGCCGTCTCTGGGGTACCATTATGTCAGAATTTTGCTCCATTTCTCCTGGGGGCTCCGCGATTATATCAGCGATTATATTTTGCTAATTATTATTGGATGCTAATTATCGATCATTACTTCCAGAGTTCTAATTCATCGCCCAAGTGCGACCCGTACGCATTACTCACTAGAAAGAATCACTGGTTAAGAAATAGGAACAGTATCCAGCACAGCAGTAGCAACACTTTGACCTTTGACATTTTTTGGTGAAAGTCAAATTCGTCTGTTCGCTTTCATAGGGGATCGGACTACTTTTATTTTATTTTATAAATCCAAACTTCTTAGTTTCTGCTATCGAACACTAAAATAATTTTTGTTCTTTCTTAAAAATAGACCGAGTTAGTCATTAGTCATTAGTCATGACGGGCTGGTTTCCGCAACTCGACGTCAAATGCGCCTATTTTGCGTGTGGGTGGGAATGCGGTGTCATTCGAGCCAACCCAACTCTTCCAGGAAACCCAGTAGGCCCTTTACACTACCGGTTATCCCTGGAAGGTCCCTCGTTTGACCGAGGTATTTAGCCCTGTAGTCCGCCACTCCCGTGCACTCCATGAGGACGTGAGCGGCCGTTTCTTCTGCCTCCAAGCAGGCTCAGCTCGGCTCTCCAAATAGACCGAGTTATAAAGGTTTGAAATTTCAAGATTAGACAGAGAGGCACATACCCACTTGTGACGTCATACAAAAAATCGTTTTTGAAAGAGACAGACATATTGAAACTTTAAAATCTGTTTTTTTCTTCGCGAATCGTCTGCTACTAATCTATATTTTAAAAATAATTCATAAAATATGGTAAATTCATAAAATATGGTGAACAGTCCGATCCCCTATTGGGCATCGTTCATTGTTCGAGTTGTCCGATAAATGAAGCGTGTTTGTAAACAGCCGCGGCAGTCATTTATTAATTTGTTTAGTTTCTTTTTATTTTAAAATACCTACAATGACATGGTTTTGAAATGGTGTAATATATGGAAATAATCATAGAATATTTTTAGCACCATGAATGATTTTGGAAATAACGATTCAAGATCAAGAAATTTCGAAAAATGCTCACACATTTATTCACTTTACATTTTGCGTCTAAACACATTGAGTCTTTCACTGTTCATCATTCACTGCCTTTCATCGGAAATGAATCACTTTGGATGAACCGTGTATATTGCCTTATCTTACGGTGAAGGAAACCATATTGATGAGACCTGCTCACCCGAAATTTAAACCTTAATTCAAGGTAGGCTCTAACACCTCGGAGGGAAAATACAATGGAAAATATACTTCTCATCAAAAAAATCGCAACACCTTGCAATGCAAGTTTATGTTTTGTAAGGAACAACAGAGAAATGTGTATATTAAGGAATCATCAACATCATCAACGGCCCGTTACAGTCCACTGCTGTACTATGAGCCTCCTCCACTTAAGTGTTTGGTTTTGCCATAATCTCCACGCTTGGCAGGCGGGTTGGAGATCGCAGATGGAAAGGTTACTGTATCAGAGAGCGCTGCTGCCCGTTCCCTGTTCAATGTGTAGTCCCTAAGTCGCCTCTTACAACACCCATGGGAAGAGTAGGGGTTGGTGACAAATGTATTCTACTCTGCCGTCACCACAGCAGAATGGCCGGTCACTGATTGATTCGCCATTTTGTTTGACCCCCGCTTTGCGTGAAAGTGAATGGCGACGAGAGAGCTGGCTGCCTCGTGCTATAATATACATTATAGCTGCCGTGTGTGATGCCCTTTAAGGAATATACACACAATATACACACTTTTAAACAATACAATACAATATATAGCGGAGCCGAGACGTGGAACATGACGGTGAAGCTGGCCCATCGGCTACATGTCACTCAGCGAGCTATGGAAAGATCTATGCTTGGTATTTCGCTACGGGATAAAAGCCGAAACGAAATCATCCTGCAGAGGACCAAGGTGGTTGATATCGTCCAGAAATGTAGCAAGCTGAAGTGGCAGTGGGCTGGCCACGTCTGTCGCAGAACCCATGAGCGTTGGAGCAGACGGGTTCTCGAATGGAGACCGCGTCTCGGGAAACGTAGTGTGGGACGCCCCCCTGCCACGTGGACTGATGACCTGAGGAAGGTCGCTGGTGGTGGCTGAATGAGGAGGCCTACGTCCAGCAGTGGACTGCAATAGGCTGACTGATTGATGATAAAATAACATGCGCACAAAAATAGTCAAAGATTGCTTAGGTAACTTCAGAAACCCTGGACCTCTTTTTGTTCCGAGTTCTAACATAATTCAACGACCCTAATCCTCCTCCACCTAAAGAAATGTATTTAGGTATTTATTTACTTACTAAAATTAGTATTAATTTGTTCAGTTTTTTGACTGTCTGGGTTATTTAAAAAGGACGGCTTTTGGAGTTAACAAAGACAAATCATGAATGACGAAATTACATTTTCAACTTAATTAATAAAAAGTTGAACATTTCCGCTTTTTAAATAGGAAGGATAGGGATGGCGCGGAGTTTGCGCACTAATATTTGCAGGGCTGTCGACGTCAGGAATTAAACAAAGACAAGGGCGACGTTGGTGGTGTGATTGTAGTTGCTGATATCTGAACGGAAGACTTCGGATTCGAATCCGACCGGGCTTCGACAGCCCCTGCGTTCCGAGACGCGCTGAAATCGATTAAAGTACCCGTAATCGCGTACCGAATTACTGTCAGCAGGCAAAACTCATACGTTTTTTTGCTTTGGCGCTGAAAATCTGATTCGGAATGCGTCCAACATCGCAATTATTTACTTTAGGAATGTCAGAACAGCATCAAGATGGCGGAACAAATCTTTGGGTTTTAATCGTTTCATAAACGTACTTATCATCTCGTTTGTGTTGAATGTAACGTTGCATGGAATACGTTGTCAATTGGCAAAAAATGACCATTCAAGGCGTCCATAAAAAAAAGTTCCTTTGGCAGACCTCTTTGTCAATAAACAAAAAAGTGTTAGACGAGGACTATTAAAATTTACTGGTTTATTTTCTCAACTTCTCCTATCGTATCGAATGGCATCAAACTGGCATATCGGAATTTTACTGCAACATAACTCTTTTTTTATTGATCGTGGCAATACTTACTTTTGAATAAGTATAAACGAACATAACAATTTGCCAACGAGCCTGTCACCACCAAGTTTTTCACAGAACTTTCGGAACCAAGATTATTCGACTGAAACCAATTATCCGAGTCACTCCTGCTGATATCCTCGTATTATTGACATTACCAAATGTTTACATAACACTGCTATAATGATATTAAGAACTTGAGATACATTCTGACATTGATTTGCGAACATCATGTTTTCTCCGACGACATGCTCGAAAATGTGATGATTACTGTAAAAAATCAATCCACAAGGTGAGTCATCTTTAGACGAAACATTGCTCTATACAAAACAGCGACCAATAAATGCGCCCTCAATAAACCTCGGAGGAACTTGGACGGCCTAGGCCAGCAAAGTGATTTCATCCAGAAATTTCAATGTTTTCGAGTCTTTATACAGCATACTTCTAAATTAAAATTTTATATGAATCGTACGTACACGAAACGTATTTATTGAGTTCGGTTATGCATGCTTTGTGTGACAATTCAACTGTCCTCTTAGGATATTGTAGGCTGAATAACCTAAATTTCAAAAAGGTAGTCATCATTAACAGCTCATATACGTCCCCACCAAAGGACCGAGCCTACCCTGAATAAGGGCGATTAGGCCTTACGCTGGCCCAGTGCGGGTTGGTCGACTTCACACACGACCTTTGAATTTCTTCGTAGGAGCACGCAGGTTTCATCACGATGTTTTCCCTCACCGTAAGAGCGTCGAATATATGAATTCGGAAACACGTTGGTACGTGGTGGGGATCGAACCCGCGACTCCCAGACGGAAGACAGCGGCCCTAGCCACTGGACCACCGACGACGCTCGTGTTGGAAGTGGTTACTACAAAAGTGGTCGTAAGGTTATGTCAGCCAAAGGCCTTCTGTCCAAAAAACTCCTCATATCAGCCTAGGGTTTGTAATCGGTTAGTAACCTCACAATTTAGTGAAAACCCACACGACATTGTTATTCTGCAACACGTCCAATATCCATACCAAGATTATGAGATCTCAAAGAGAGATAAATATCAGTTTGATAAAACAACTCGCTGTCTACATAGAAACAAAAATAGATACTTATCAATGTTGCCTAATCTAAATACTCGTAGCGACAGAAAATGTTTACGAAAAGTTTTGTTATCAGTCGAAAAATATCTAGTGTGTCCAAAGTAGGCTTCACAACAATGAAGAATCAGCCTTTAAAAAACATTATTTTTGTCTCAGTATCACCTAACCACCACGTTTAAGGTTTTGTTGCACCCTTTTATAAGTTTTTGTTTGTTAACTAAGCTTGTGTTTAGTTATAAGTTTAATTGTATTTTCATATAAATAAATAAATAACCTCATAATCGTTTCGTCCCCCTTCTACCGAGGAGTTGTAGGACAGGCGGGCCTATTGCGGATTGGTCGACTTGACATACAACTTTTGCGGCTAATAAGCAAAAAACAAAAAAATATATATCTATCTATATACCTTGGCCTCTTTCTTTGTTTTTTTTTGGTTTACCCAAAATATTTGTTATATATTACCATAATTAATTACTTACGTTATATCAACGTAGTCGTACGATAAAGAGCGTCGGTGGTCTAGTGGCTAGGGCCGCTGCCTCCCGTCCGGGAGACGCGGGTTCAATCCCACCACGCACCAATGTGTTTTAGAATTTCGAATTCATGTGTACGAGTACGTTTATTCGACGCTCTTACGGTGAAGGAAAACATCGTGATGAAACCTGCACACTCCTGCAAAGAAGTTCAAAGTTTGTATGTGAAGTCGACCAACCCGCACTGGGCCAGCGTGGTTGACTAAGGCCTGATCGCCCTAATTCAGGGTAGGCTCGAGCCCCTCGGTGGGGACGTATTAGAGCTGTTGATCAACGTACAGTCAAAATTAGAAAATATACAATGTCATCAAAAACATAACTTGTAAAAAAACCAAGTCTCGCACGCAACTTAGTCTACCGTAAAAAGTTGTGAGATCCAAGTAATACCAAGTCGGTTAATTTATTTAGTCCCTACTTAAGAGTCCTTCTGTCTTAAGTTATTACGTAATTAGCTCACCTAACAACATCTTATAGTGACCAGATCAATATTAAAAATCTCTTATGTTTTAAATAAATACATAGATTGACCTGGCAATCGCATGAAAACACAATGTATCTCACAAGTAATACATTATTATATTAAATTTGATTGTTTAGTGCGATTGCCAAGTCAATCTATGTATTTATCGCATGAAAACATAATGTATCTCACAATTAATACATTATTATATTAAATTTGATTGTTTAGTGCGATTGCCAAGTCAATCTATGTATTACGCTCCACCGACCCTACACCTAACCTACACCTAACCTACACCTACCCTATACCTACCCTATACCTACCCTACACCTATACAACACCTATCCAACACCTACCCTACACCTACCCTACACCTACCCTACACCTATCCTGCACCTCTTATTCAATTATATTCCATTATACAGGTACACTGATTCATTTACTGCAAATGTAACTTTGTAATCCTATATAATGCCCCAAGATTTATATGGGATTACAAAGTTATCTAGCAAATGATGTATCTAGAAAACTGGGCCGAAATTGCAAAATGTTTTAGTTTTTCCTTGGTTTATACACTAAACACTAATTCCATTCTAAATTTGAAGCTTCTATGTCTGCTAGAAGTGCCTTAGAGTTTTGATGATCGGTCAGTCAGTCAGTGAGTGACAAAATTAAGAAACTTTGACTAGTTATAATTCATAAACTACTGGTTCAAATTGATTGAAATTTGAAATATACCGTATTTATACAATGCCTGCTTGGTTGCTGAAAACTCAGGCTTCTAGTTTTATCCACAACGAAGTTATAGGGGGGTCGAAAATGGCCTGAACTGCTTCGAGAAAAGTATGGTACGGCCGTGCCGCTTTTTTGCTCGACTTGGCGGGGGCACTGCCGTGCCCCCAGATAGGTGGTGTGGTGAGGTGTGATCGTTTTTACACCACCAACACTCTCAAAATTATCGCCTTTAATAAACATTCTAACCTTTCGTGGATTTTACTAAAGGTTAGTAAAATTTCTATTCTAAAACGTGCATAATAATACCGACATAATTCTTAGATGATGTAATTAAGTAGCGCGGCGAAGAAGCCCCGCGGAGTGACCTCAGGGCCTTGTTGCACAAAGCAACGTATTACTAGTAACAAGTTACAATTTAATCTTCATTGCGTAGCCAATTCGCCTGAACTGTAAACCTTTGTCATTTTATCTTATTGTCTACGCAATGTACATGAAACGGCCCCCAGGCAGGCTCGAGCCGCTGATAAGACCGCGTAGCGTGGATATATAGGCTCGTCTCGTGACGTAGATATTATTATGCTAAATAAAGATAGGAAACTGAGAAGCTGTTGTTAAGGAGGATAGTTTTATTTGTTACTAGCGGTCCGGCCGCGGCTTCGCTCGCATTCGTGGGAATAAGACGGTTTCCCGTTTAGAGTACCCTATGTGTTAATGTAGGGTACAAACTATCTCTATTCCAAATTTAATCCCAATTCGTTCAGTAGTTTTTGCGTAACGTAATAAGGTCTGTAAATACTATCTATAGCAGGTATTCTGTTACAAGTGCGAGTTGCAAGTGCAAGTTGTCAAAACAAAAATTTCATATCTTCCTGTTGTCAAAAATAATATTATTTCTTGTTGCCAGGTCTATTTTTTGCAAGTGCAAGTGTTTCCTTGGCAACAGGAAAAACTTGCAACTTGTAATTTGCTACTTGTCGAAGTGTAAATCGGCCTTTAGACTATGCAACCTATTTGGCAGATCTACGCACTATTTCAATCAGCACACCTGAGCTATTTCAGTCAGTAAGAAAGAAAACTTTCCTATGTCTATTTCGATAGATTTTGTGGCATATGTACTATACAACACTTTTTTTTTAATTTCGATGTATTTATTTACCTGATGCACATCAAATGATGGATATAAAACGAAAACAATCAAAGTAAAGAAAAATGCAGGAAAACTACTTCTAGTATCTTATTATTTTATAATTTAATTGCACCGAAATACTTAATATTCGATGGTACACTAATGGTACATTCAACGATGTATTCCTACTAATATTATAAATGCGAAAGTTTGGATGTTTGTTGCCGAATCACGCTTGAACCACTGGACGGATCAGGATGAAACTTGGCACACATTTCGGTTAGGCCCTGGAATAGGACATAGGTTACTTTTTACCGCGGGAAAGCACTTAATTCCTACGTAAAATTTCACTATACGCGGGTGAAACCGCGGGCGGAAAGCTACTGAATAATAAATTAAAGTACTTAACGGATTTGGATGAAAGGGTGGAGATAGTTTGTACCCTGGTAGTGTCGTCCTGTTGGTTTGGAAAGGACTACAGTATTGCCACTTTTTAATTTCATGACTTTCTTGACTGACTATATTTTACTGGAAAAAGCATTATTCCCAAGGGAATTTTTTGCACAAAGCGAGCGTAGCCGTAGGCGGACAACTAGTTATTGATAATAAGAAGTCCTCTGATGGTCCTCTGGCTATCCGCTGTTGCTCATCGATAGCTCAATGGCAATGACTCTTCAAACTATACGGCCATTAAATGAGAGTGATATGATTACCGTCTGACGATCAGTCGTCTTAGAGGAGCGTAGGTACACGGACCATTTACAATAATTACTATACTTATTAATATCTAATGTCGTTATCGTGTATAAAAATATTAATTTAAACATTTTTATCACTGGCTATTCTATAACTGTCTAATAGAACTATTTTGGTTTAGGTATGTGTGTGATGGTGTTTTTTTTAAGTAATATTTTCAGATGCTTCATAACTTTAGTTTTTTGAATCTGTTTTTTTTTGTGCATCCATAATATAGTAAATACTTACATTTTAAAATAAGTTTCTTAAGTTTCATTAAGAGAGAAGATAATAAGATGATGGAGCCAGTTTAATTACAATTTAATCTTCATCAATTTAGCCTTAATATAACACACACAATATAACCACCCTTAGTGGGGCATATATTTTTCATATATCTTCAACGCCACATAACATACATACAAGAAAAAATAAACCAATTATACATACAAGCAATCTCTCTACCGGTACCAGGAACACATAAAAATAACTTACCTCACTCGCTCGGTCAATAACTCTAGTGAAATTCCACGCTCCGTCTCCCATACACCGCGTATGAAACGTATGTGTCGATACAAGACGTGCTGTATGTAATCGAGTTACTTCACCACTGATACATTTATACACGACGCAACATTATAGCAAACAACAAACCGACTATGTCAATGCCAACTCTCTTTTTGTTTTATCTCAAACGAATCGGCTGTGTGCGTGTAATATAAAGTTCAATCAAATTATGTTTTCGTGTGCAGAAAATGAAAAAAAATAAGATAAGTTTTAAAACACAAGGACAGCTGATAGCATAGCTGGTACGAGTAGAAATCTTTCCGCAATCATATGAGCGTCGCGTCGATCGGTGGAGTGGTGGTTAGGGACGCTGCCTCTTATTCGGTAGGCGCCGGTTCGGACCCCCCATCACACCTAACAATGTGCTTTTGAATTTGGAATTCGTATTTGAAGCTCTTCAATCAATCAGTCTATTGCAGTCCACTGTTGGACGAAGGCCTCCCCAGGGGCACGCCAAAGCGCACGATCACCCGCTTTCCTCATCCAGCCACCACCAGCGACCTTCCTCAAGTCATCAGTCCAGCTGGCAGGGGGGCCTCTCACACTACGTTTCCCGACACGCGGTTTCCATTCGAGAACCCGTCTGCTCCAACGCTCGTCGGTTCTGCGACAGACGTGGCCAGCCCACTGCCACTTCAGCTTGCTACACTTCTGGACGATATCAACTACCTTGGTCCTCTGCCGGATGGTTTCGTTTCGGATTTTATCCCGTAGCGAAATACCAAGCATAGATCTTTCCATGGCTCGCTCGTTTGAAGCTCTTATGGTAAAGAAAAATGTCGTCATGAGGAAACTTTCACACACTTGAAGAAATTCATTCATAGGCTCGATCCTTAAGGGTCAGGCCACACTGATCGATGGCGATCGACGACGACGGTTTGCCTATACGAAACGCGCGCTCACAACAAACATCACAAGAAAACTTTAAAACCTCCTTGACATGAAGCTGTAATTGCAATATTGTCAAAAATAACCATGCTTTATGATTTGAAAAATTTGTTAAACGTAAAAAAAATACGTATAATTCGAAAACAGATTACTGATGCATGTAAGTTCTAATACTGTCCTTGATCGATAAAAAATAAAATTTTCACCTCGTTTAAAAATTTTAAAAGAAATAATGTTGCTTGAAGCCATAGTAGAACAAACTACATTATTTTAAAATAAAATAATGCTGAAGTGTGTTTATTGGCTTAACAACGCATGTTCTCAGAAACATTAATTTTAAAATAATGGTGGACCATAATATTATGAAAGAATTGTACACCTATATCACATAGTGCATAAAAGTAGTCAAAACGAAACTTTCAGGATGCAGAAATGGAATAGTAGGCCAAAGGATCACAAATGTACTAAGATGATTGGAAGTTGGCTAACAGAGAAAGTTGGCAAAGGGAACACACATCAAGATGAGATGAAATTTGGAATAGTGATAGTTTGTACCCTAGAATAACACAAAGGATACTTTATACGAGAAAAAGTTTTATTCTAAAAGAAAATCTTACACTACGCGAGCGTAGCCGCTGGAACGCAGTCGCGGGCGTATTGCTGAAATGCGAACTGAGAACCTATTTGAAGTTGGTTGAAAATGTGTATGAATTATTCTACCCGTGCGAAGCCGGGGCGGGCCGCTAATATACCTATATATAAGAGGAAATATATTAATTTTTGTGGTCAGATGACGTCTTTTATTTACTACATCTCATTTGTACCAAAGGATGATAAATTGATAATAGAATCAATCAATCAATTTCTCAATGCTATCTATCAATATTGAGTGGGTACCAGGGGGGCATAACTACCAACGGAATATCCCAGCAGTAAATAAAGATAACAAACTGTATTGACTGTTGTGTACTAAAGTTACATCAGCTGGTCTAATTTCTCGAAAACATCGACTTTATCGGTACGAATGACGCGCTAAATAAACAATTTAACGTCATTTTGTACAACTTTATCCTCTTAGGGTAACAAAATTGCAAAGTACTTTGATTTGATCAGTCAACAAACCTCTTATTCTTTCATTTATGGAATTTTAAGAATCACTGGATTATTGTAGTAGTAAGATTTGTAGTATTTTTCAAGGTCAAAAGAGTCGTTGGCAGCGCCAACTACATCACTGGATTTTATTTTAAAATAGTTTTATTTTCTTCAATGTTGAGTCATCATCGTCAACATCATTATAAACATGGCTTAACATATAGCTAAATATGGCTGAATCTTCTTTGAACTCTTTTATGAATACAAGATTTTAACTCCCACAAACAAAATATATTGATTTATCATATTTTTTCGGTAGGTGTACTACGTAATTTTTAGATTTAATATTTTATCCAAAAATAGTTGAAAGCTGGAAGTCAGTTTTGGCTGGCACAAACAGAAGTTAAGCAGGGTTATTTATTCAGGTGTGTGTGTAGGTTACCATAATGTAGTTTAATACTACTTATTAGAATAATGTGCTGTGATGAGGTGATCCATCTGACCCTGTTCTAGTTACGTTAACGATACAAAACGAAGAAGAAAGAAGCCAATCGAACCCAACACGACAACATTGACGCAACAACTGGAGACGGACAAAAATAACCCCATTTACCACAAGCAATCCTATTGAAAACATCATATAGGTATGTATTCTTATTCTCAAACCACGCCAGGGTGTAAAACCTTAAAATACTTTATCTTGAATACCTAGAACTACAAATCCAAGGAGTTTTTTCATATAAATTAATCCACAAAGGCGTTTATTTTAGTCCCGATTGTTGACTATGACGTGGAATACAACGGGATTGTATTCATAATACGTAAATATATAAATATTCCGCACAATAACGGAGTGGACAGTGGCGACATCTGTGGAGTCTCACGGGTGATCTCTCAAAGGGTAAGCCGATCAAAGTGTATCAAAGGAGCATGCGGTCCAGGGCCGTAGGCGGTTAGGGCGGGGCTCACAATAGTAGCTCTATTGCAAACAAGAAACATAGAAAAAGAAACAGCCGAAATAATAGTGCGCAGATGAGATTAATATCGAACGACAGTGACTACACTGTCGACGCGGGTTCGATCTCCACCACGTACCAATGTGTTTCAAATTTTGAATTCATTTATAGGTACGTACGTCTATTCGACGCTCTTACGGTAAAGGAAAATATGAAGATGAAACTTGCACACTCCTGCAAAGAAATTTAAAGATTGTGTGTGAAGTCAACCAATCTGCACTGGGCTAGTGTGGGCGTCCTGATCGTTCTAATTCAGGTGACCTGATGAGATGTTATTGATGAGGTTTATTTGAATGATGGGGCTCTGCATAAGTTAAAAAATACCACATTACAAATAGTTCAATTACTAAGATTCCCTTTCAGGTGGGAAAGTACAAAAATGAACTCAATTACACCCAAAATAGATATTTCAATTCTTTGTTTATATTATGAAGCCCGCAAGTCCGCGCCCCTGTATTACCACTTTGGTAGTAATAGCGATCAAGTCCCGTCAAAAAAATACCATCAAGCCCTTCAGGGTATTAACGTAAAAAGCTCTATAATGGAAAAATAGTGCGCTATGATTTTGGCCAAGTCTTCCCACAAAACATGAAGTTCGGTAACCACCATGCACCTTGTTCGAGGGCTAAAGAATCTCCATGCCCCCAAATGAAACCCTGATTACAGCCCTGTGCAATAGATAAGATTGTAAAATACCACAAGGGTGGTAGATGTTCTTGAACATTTACTATTATCTACGTATATAGGTAACCCAAGAAAGCGTCTGCATGACCGCCAGAACTATACATATGCATACATACCACAGGGATCACACTTCTCTAGATCTAGTGACAAATCCCAACTACATCGCTGCATTTGGGACCCTGGACATCACGTATGACTAAAGATCTTGTCAAGACATATCCAACGAGCCCAAACACGACGAGGTTATGTTGTATATTTGAGGATTCCTATGGCCACCTTCCGGGTCCATCATCAGACCAGCTATTATTGCATCGCGTACCATATTATTGCATTGTCATCCAAGCTAAACGTATATACAAAATTTCAGCTCAATCGGTTGAAGATATCTACTTCAAAATTGAGTTGCAAGATTCCACCCGAACATAGATAGTTACATACGAGTACATACATACATTGCAAGTTATAAAAGCTTGTAATAAATAAAAATACACCCGACATAATTTTTTCTGAAATTATCATATCTACCGCTTTATTTCAAGTTATAATAATAATTAGCCAACAAAATGTGTCATTATCACCAATAAATTCGTATATGTAAGCCGTAGCGCTACTCGAAAAACTCTACGTGACTACACTCGCTACGGCGTAGCAGAAGCCTGTTGTTTGCATTATGAATCACAATTCACACCTATCTTTTTTATTATAAAATATCTTGGCTACATGAGGGATAACAGTATAGTCTTTTTTGTAATAAATAGCTTACCTTTGTTTATAGTATTTATTACACGATTAAATTTTAATATCACAATTCCCATTTATGGTACTTTTGTTGTTATCAACTCATATGTTACGTCCCACCGAGGGCTTGAAATGAGGGCGCTCCTCTTAGTCCTCCAATGGTAGTAGTAGTATATCTAGAAATCTATAGATGTTTAATATAGTATACTCAACGAAGTAAGAAGTTTTATTACCAAAGATCCGAACTATGTACGGTAAGCGAATGTTTACTTACGGCGGTGCACAAATGTACATATAATAACCTACCTTCAGAAATAAAAAAAAAATGATTCTCTCGCTCAGTTCAAAATTAAACTAGCCTATCATATTATAAACGATTTTTAAATATAACATTTGTTATTGAGAGGAAGTTTAGTGATTATATTGTGTAATTGTATGAACCTGTTGTTTACTAATGTATAGTGCGAACGACCGTTACAAATTTACGTTTATGTTCTGTTCTCATGTAAGTAGCTTTTGTCTTTTAAGAGAATAAATGTCTTTAAACCTAAAAAACTCATAAAAAAGCTTATTTTTAACCAAAATCGTGGTAATAACCCGGTAAATATGTGTGTTATTAATATTGATAACCGTAAAAACCTAAAAGCCCCATTACAGGATCGATTCATGCTCAGCCCATGACTAAATAACAGCCAAACTAAACAACTTTTGTTTTACAACTTTATTTTTCAGTCAACAGATTATATAAAAACACACAAAAAATAGATTTTGGAAAAAATATAACAAAGGTTATTAAGTTTTACTTTATGGACTAAACAACCAATAAAAAGTTTTGCATCTGTACATTTTAACACGTTTTATTTATAACTTTTACAAGCGGTCGTTTTAGCTGCGGATATCTAAAATCGATTAGTCATGATTTTATCTAGTTTATTTATATATTTCCGTACTAAAAGCAATTTTGTGTAAGGAAAACCTTAACTCATAGTCACAGATAAGATATTTTATCGATTTTCCAATTACTGTGCTTATTTCTAAGTATAACATTTTTATCGTAAAGTAGTCTACGGTTTGACGCTGTTATACTGGAATAATCGTTTAATATTCTGGAGAGAATGGTTTAACTACTGCTGTGTGTTGTATGTTCGTAACGCGACAGTCGAATACTCAAACATTGTTAGAAATAATGATTAGGTCCGTACAAAAAAAGACAGTCGAATACAGCACATTAAACACTCCCATAGTTAGTTAAAAGATTTTTTTTTTGGGGACATCTCACACACGGCCATCTGATCCCAAACTAAGCAGAGCTTGTACTATGGGTACCAGACAGCTAAAATATATTACATAAATAGATAAATACATACTTATATAGATAAACAACAACCAGACACAAGGCAAACACAGGTGCTCATCACACGAATGCCCTGGGCAGGATTCGAACCCGCGACCCTGTGCGTCGGAGGTAGATACACTACCACCTGGGCTACGGAGCCGTCAAATTTAAAAGCTTAGGAGGATTAAAGTTTGAGTAAATAAGCGAGCTCAGCCGTTGGTTTGTGACGTCGCACAAAAGTATAGTTAATTTAGTATGTTCAGATACGTACCTTTTGTCTATCTTATCAGTAGGTATGTACAGGCCTAAATCTACTTATATTTTTTTTGTCTGATCTGAAGATATCTGTAAATAAACTAAAATCTCTCTTGGACGGTGAAATAGGCTTGAAGTCGACTGAGACAGATCGTCTGAAATTATGTAAAAAGCAATTGAAACTCCAGACTCTCCTCCCCCACAATCGCAATCATCGGAGTGTTGAATAAATGTCGCCAATTTGGGAGGAGTTCCCGGGGGAACGCTCTCCTCTTCAATGGCTGTATTGTGAGAGTTTGTAAACTCATGCTAAGTATTTATAAACGTAAAAAGAGAAAACAGGATAAAATATCTTGTTAATGTCAATATAGGTAGGTATATTTTAATATGAATAAACTCGACGAAAATTTAATTTGTAAACGTGGTAGGTATGGCGTTTTCTAAGGTATCTACCTTATATCTTAACATATAGGTACCCGACATTGTTTATTTATACATTTATTAAAATTCATTGGCGCTTGATGTTTCATGTTTACTTTTAACAAATAAAAAAAACATTTATTTTGTAATTAAAAGATAAAAATGAAAGGAGAAAGATTTAACAAAATCATTTTTCGACGTCAACGCAAGATTGGTCCGTTCACTACAAGTGTATGTACTCAATGATGTACTCTCACAGTGGAGAAGAACGGCCGGAAGAAACTCCACAGGATTCGCGTCTTCTGTACTTTTTTTTATATAAAATTTACATATACATCCTATCACAGAAATAGGCAAAATAATATAAAATATCTATTCTGTCGCATTTATACTATTTCAATTAAGATTATAGGTGAACAGAACAGTCATTTGCAAATTTAATCGTTATAAAATTATAACATATCTACTCATAAGTAATAATTTTCCATATATTTACTCATCAAGGAATTATAGAATAGTGATTGGAGTGATTTATAGTAGAGCTTGGTTTGGTTTCAAGAATACCTATAGAATGCATTTTTTATTACTACGGAAAGCAAAGACCAGCTCTAACATTTCGATAAAAGTACAAAAATAATAAATATGTGGGGACATCTCACACACGGCCACCTGGTCCCAAACTGAGCAAAGCTTGTGCTATGGGTAATAAATACAAGAAATAAATCCATTTGTAGACATTTCATTAAATCATATATTTACAGACAGCTATCAAAAACAACAAGTTAGTAAAGAGAAAATGCAAGAAGTATATACACCACAATTCTTCCCTCCTAGCTGCTGCGGATCAAGGGTGCTGCCAAAAGTTGGTCGAGGTGTCTACGCCAGACACAACCGTTATCAGTGCGAAGCTCGTAGTGCAGACTGCCTAATCGTCTCGTGATAGTTCCAAACTGCCAGCGCTTAGAAGCATTACTGTAGTCACGAGCTTACACCCGATCGCCTGAGGTTGGTCAACTGGTATCTAGAAGAAAAGGCGTTAGCGGTTTTTCTCAAAAACATAGCGTGCAAAGCTGTGCGTATTTCTCTGCCAAACATGAGTTGGTAAGGTGACTGGCCAACAGAGTTTGGCATACAATATGTACATTTAAATCACTAACACAGATCGCAACATCCATCGAAATGGGTAAGGCAGAAAACGCAACAATGATTAGTAATGAACAACCAAGCATAAGTAACGTCCACATCAACAAAGTATCTACGAATACCAATTCTTACCGATCGAAAATTCGAAGCCCAAGACAAATAACATTCAGTGACTTAAGAGGGAAATGTTTTCGCTGTGGATCTAGTCACGAATCTAACAGTTGTAGCGCCATCAACGTTACTTGCCGAAAATGCAATAAAGTCGGTCACCTTGCCCGTGTTTGCCTGCAACGCCGCCCTGACACGACCAGACCGAATACACACCAACTTGAAGAGCCAACTATTAGTGATAACGATGACTTGGACGATATTAATGTGATTTCTGGGGAAACATCTGAAAAGTACATGATAACCGTACAAATCGAAAATGCTACTCTTAAGATGGAATTTGATACTGGAGCTTCTTTTGCTTGGAGCTTAGTGAACTAACATCAATGTCAATGCGAGACTACAGAAGACTTAATATTAAAAAGAGGTTATTCAAGACAGACATCAAACTCGTCTCCGAAGGATGCCAAACTCTGTTGGCCAGTCACCTTACCAACTCATGTTTGGCATCCTTCGGAGACGAGTTTTCACGATTAAAAGTACACTTCCAATCTTTTCTTGAAGTTACAAAATGTCTCTGAATCTTTTAGAGGTTGAAAATTAATTCTTGGTGTATTTTTCCGTTGTTCTTGTTGTTGTACTTGGTGTTGACGTTGATGTTGTTGTCGGTTTTCATTTTGTTTAGTTAAAAGTTTAGTTGATATGGTTGCAAAAAGTTCCTCGAATTCGTACCTATACTCTTGTTCTATAGTATAGGCAGCCTCGTCGTTAGCTTCTGCAGTTTGGTCTTCAATTTTCTCTTGTACTTCCCGCAGTAACTGAATCGTTTTTTTCAGCCCATCGAAACGGGTGGTAATGTCTTCGTCAGACATCGTTGCCCTCTGGTTGATGTAGTTGTCGAGTCGAGAAAGTGACCCCCGAAGGGTACCTCTATACATCCTTACTTTATCCATATTATGCAGCGTTTTTACGACGTTTTCATGGGTTCTTTATCGTCGCCACTAATTAATACAAGAAATAAATCCATTTGTAGACATCTCATTAAATCATATATTTATAGACAGCTATCAAAAACAACAAGTTAGTAAAGAGAAATATGCAAGAAGTATATACACCACAATGGGTATCACCAGTCAGCTGATAAATTACTTGAATAGATAGATACAACTTCAACATCCAGACACAAGGCAAACACAATGCTCGTCACACGAATGTTTGCCCTAGGCGGGATTCGAACCCGCAACCCTGTTCTTCGAAGGCAGGCAACTACCGACTAGGCTATGGGGCCGTCAAAATATGGCCAAACTTATAGCCGTGGGATACCAAAGTTCCACACCCCTATATAGGTAGCATCCACACACAGAACAATTTTAATAAAATTAGTGCCCGATTGGAGATCGAACGGGAACCTTTGGCTCGGTAGGAAGACACTCTACCAACTAGATACGGGACATTTTTACACCTAATTGCCTTTACTTGTTTCTCTTTTGTCCAGAAGGGACCGATAAATTATCGATCGTGATTGGGAATTTCAGTAGTTTTTAACGACTCGTCCACTGCAATACTTAACACCCACCTACTGACGCATTCTTCACATGAAAAGCATGGTAAAATGGTACAGGGTGGTTTGGATTTTTTTCTATGAGATTCTAGATAGCCTTCCAAATAAAAACGGCTCGAGATCGTGGTCTTACGGTGAAGGAAAACATCAGAAAACCTGCACAACTCCTGCGAAAATTTTTATGAAGTCGACAAAACCGTGACGGGCTTTGCGTGGTGGTCGTCCTAATTCAGGGTAGGCTTAAGCCCCTCGGTAGGGACGTATATATGAGTTGCTGTTGTAATGTAAATTAATGTAACGCCGCCAGAGGCAAGTGGAGGCTTCAGCAACTACTATTCTTAGAATAATTGACGAAACGATTAAAACTTTTAATAAGAATAAAGATGAAAATAAAAATAAGATACAGATGTGCAAAAAAGAGTTTGGAAAAAATGAGGGCGCTTCTATCGCACTTGTGGCCACCTCGTAGACAAATAGGAAAGAAAAAATTACTTAATTTATAAAATACTGTAAAATTAACGAATAACAATCAACATGGCATTCAAATTATATAATAAAAAGCAACCCGGCATGAATGGCAGCAAACTAATATTTAGTTCCACTTGTCACCGCGCCAAACTCTTTTTTGCCAAGCTGTAGCTATCCTACGGTTAACTCTAAGGACACTGTAGACGTAAAATTTAAAAATGGAAATTTTATTATGATGATATAAGTTCTGTTCTTATTAGTTATAGGCCTTACCATAATAAATATAAGCAATTTTCCTGTAGTGTGTATCAAAGGCGTAACATCCGTGTTTTTCTAAGAAAATAACAAGCTTCAAGAGACAAGAGTAAATAGCACTTGAATTTAATTTTACACAAAAATGAAAATCAAGCATCCTGTATTAGTCCCTGTGTAGGTGTTCCCATCCCAGGGCGCGGCGGGCCACCTGGGCTCGTATAAAAGCGTGCCACTGCGCCGGTCCGCCACTCTCGTCTGTAAGCGCCCTTACCGACCGCCAGTGTGGACGGCGCCTTAGTGCATGTGCATCGGTAGACAGTGTTTTAATATGGTGATTGTCAGGGGAAGGTGAGTTTCGTTAATATTTTTATTTAATGAATGAAAAAAAAATCTAAAAAAATAATAATGAAATGAATCGTAATAAAAATACTCGAGGCGGGATTACTTCTATTATTATATTTAGAATGTTTATTTCACCAATAGAATAGAAGATACAGCGTGCACTTCGAAAGTACAGTTTCATTTATTTAAAAACAAAAAATCTTAACAACTTTCTGAAGCCAGAAAGCTCAATAAATACGATTATATTATTTGTAAAGATTAATTAAAGAATAAATAACTACTAAGACAGGAACTTAGGTAAATATGATCCAACTTATGAGTACATTATGAGGAACTTAGGTAAATATTATAATATTATACGAGTAAATGCGAAAGTTTGGATGTTTGGATGTTTGTTGCCGAATCACGCTTGAACTATTGGACGGATCGGGATGAAACTTGGCACACATTTAGGTTAGGCCCAGGAATAGGACATAGGTTACTTTTTACCGCGGTAAAACACTTCATTCCCACGGGAAAACTCATTTAACGCGGGTGAAACCGCGGGCGGAAAGCTAGTAGTTTATAAATCAAACACTTCTCTTAGACATTTGCTACAGTCCAGCGTAGCAATTTTTTCAGTCTACGGAAAATATATAGCCCAGTCATTAACCATACAAAAAAGGCAAACATAGCAAACGCGCATGCAACAACTATTTTTTTCTTCTATTTTTGTGTTTTATTTTATTTTTATTTTTATTTTATTTATTAGGTTACCAACAGAGTATACATTAAATACCACATAAACTATAACACAAATGAAAAGCTAAATGCTACTCCAGTTACAGGTAACGACGACATGCACGATGTACGCAAACAGAAGAAAAACATATATATATACATTATATATACTCATATACAGCACTAAAATCTATGTTGTAATGTAAAAGTGTTGCTGGGAGTGTAAACGCCCAGGTAAAACAAAGAAGCGGGAGAAAATATTCTAAATTTAAAATTCATTATTTCTTCTTTCTTTCTGCCACTGACTGCAGCTTCAGCTAAAATCTGACAAACAGGTAAAATTTTACAACAGAATTAATCCTATCCTACTAATATCGGGAGATTCGAGAGCATTCGAGAGCATCGAAAGCTCTGGGGTTCATAATGCGTTGCACCAGAGACTTTAAAAATGCAAAGAATTTTAAAATATTATACTGCACTTACGTAAGGAGTATTCTAGAGTACGCATCCCAAGTCTGGAACCCTTGTTATAGTATGTACAAGGCCCGAATTGAACGAATCCAACAAAAGTTCATAAGATTTATCTCGTATCGGCTTAAGCTACCTTATAGTTCTGATATGTACAATGCGCGCTGTAGAATGTTGCACATATTGCCATTAGAATTGCGCAGAAATATAGCTGATATTACATTTTTATTAAAAATTGCATCTGGTTCTGTGGATTGTTCAGATTTGCTGTACGAAATTAACTTGAATGTTCCCCGTAGTCAACGGCGAAAGATTCTACTGTCGCTACCCTTGGCAAGAACGAATTATAGGCAGAATAGTTTCCTTTTGCGAGCAAGCAAGCAATTTAATATATTATCTCTTAGTAAAGATATCGATCTATTTAACACTAGTGTTACACAGGCGAGAAAGCTTATGAGCGAGAATTTTTTCAACGAGGCATAAATTGTAAATTGTATAATTGCATCTTTTGTTTATTTGTATATGTATGTATGATATGCATACATACATTAATTTTGAGCGCTGTTATCTCGTTACTTTTTGTTAATTAAGTATTATTATTATGCTCGTTTTTCTATGTGGTTGCTTAAATTTGCAAATCTATTATTAGCTGTCTGTTACATATTTTTTCAAGTACTTTATGTTAATTAGCTGATGATTTGCCGAATAAATAAATAAAAATATTATAAATGCGAAAGTTTGGATGTTTGGATGTTTGTTGCCGAATCACGCTTGAACCACTCGACGAATCGAGATGAAACTTGGCACACATTGAGGTTAGGCCCTGGAATAGGACATAGGCTATTTTTTACCGCGGGAAAACATTTAATTCCTTAAATTCATTAAATGCGGGTGAAACCGCGGGCGGAAAGCTAGTTATTAATAATAATATAATACACCGGACAAAACAATCGATCGATCGATCGATGGATGTTCTAAACTAGAATTCGATTGGTACAATAAAATACATAGTGAGTAATTTTAAAATTTTGCGTTGGTTCGATTCCTTGCTCAGGTGTTTTTTATTTTTATTCTGTGATGCAGTTCTTCTTATTTCGAAATATGAGGAATGTGTTTCCTTTAGGTAATGTTTGCTATCTTTAATATAAGGGCACTTTCACTCCACTTACGGTTCGTGTGTATGTATGTATGTATAGGCCTATTTATATCCCATTATTTCTTTATATCGCGTTTCCCGGACGGAAGACAACGGCCCTAGCCAGTACATCTTCAACAGCTCATATATGTCCCCGCACCGTAGGGCTCAAGCCTACCCTGAATTAGAGCGATTAGGCCTTAGGCGACCCCGCTGGCCCAGTGCGGGTTGGTCGACTTCATACACAACCTTTGAATTTCTTCGCAGGAGTGTGCAGGTTTCATCACGATGTTTTCCTTCACCGTAAGAGCGTCGAATAAACGTACATATGAATTTGAAATTCGAAAACCAGTAGGTTAGTAGTTGTGGTGGGGATCGAACCCGCGTCTCCCGGACGGAAGGCAGCGGCCCTAGCCACTAGACCACCGACGCTCTCATCGCATCTCAACCAGTACACCACAGATGCTTATCAATAATAACTTTTAAAAGCGAAAAGAAAATTTCAACCTCCCATATAAGTACGAGATGAAAATGCATTTTGTATGTAATTTTTTTTTGTTTGACCCATGCTCCTCGGTGAAAGTTATTGTGGTTGTCTGATCTGAATACCATAATTTCAATATGCACACTGACTTAAAACATACCCCGTAATGCGTCAGCGCACGTGGCTTTCAAACTGAACTTTTGTTTTAGAAGTTCCAAAAAGTAGACTTTTCATACAAAGTTATTAGCTGAACGAGTCAATTTGGATGAAAATACTGTAAGAATTTTGGAAAGTTTTGGAACAAAGGTTCTTTAAATAGTTTCATGGGCTGAATAGCGTATCGTTGCATACAGCGGATGCATATGCATTATGCGTTATATACCTGTACGTATGAGTAAAATATTAGCTTTTTTCAGGAATAGCTTTTATTTTTTATTTTATTTTATTTATTTGGGAAAGTAAACAGCTGCATACATAGTATAACAATACAAATGGATGATACAAAAGGGTTGGGTACATAATATATACAGCCAACAACACTATCCACAGATTATGTAAAGTAACATTGCATTGCAGAGAAACAGTAACTAACTGTAACTAATACTTATAATAATAATAATAATAATAGTTTCCCCATAATAATAATTTATTTGCTCTCACAAAATAGGTAACTTAAATTATACTAAGAACTTAATCTAATATAGGAGTAGCCTATTGCGATGTGAGAGCCTGGTGTCCGTACTAGGAAAACCTGTATGACAGATCATCAGGCTCCCGCCCCAGGAATATCAACTTTGAAGTCTCCAGGTTGCAAAATTATGACATTAATTTAGCAAATTGAAAGTTTGAAACAGTGAAAACAAACATGACAAAATATAAGTAAGAAAAATCTGAAGAAATAAAAATAAAACATATATTTGTATTGTGGGAGATTGTAATTGTGAGCATATGATATGAGCGTGCTTGTGAGGGTGTGTGCGTGGTGAGTGTGTGAGTATATGTGATAGGGAAAAATGATAAGAGGGTGAATGAGAAAAGGGATGTGTGAGCGTGTATCCGGTTATTATGTCTGAGTGACGAGAATATTTTCTGTAGCGGTATAATTTTTACATAGAAGCCAATTTGATAGTTTTTTTTGCATTCGGTTTTAACGGTCTCATAAATGAGCAATTCTTTGTTAATTTTATTGTACAAGTAGGAGCCGAGGAAGCAGAAGAATTTGTGAGAGAATGAGGTACGGAAGGATGAGCTTGTGCAGAGTTGATGTTTCCTGCGGGTGTTTTTAATACTAGGATCGAAATGGAGGGATGAGTGTTTTCGAAGGACGGTAAATAGGACGAAAATTTGCCTAACTGTCAACATCCCAGTGGTTTCATATAAATCTCTTGTTGGGAATCAATACGGAAGAAGCCAACCCACCTTTAAAATAGCTCTTTGGGCGCGCTCTAATTTTAAAAGGTGTGTCTTAGCAGCTCCCCCCCAGGATGTGATGCAATAGCTAACTAGAGACTGGCACAGAGCAAGATAGACCGTACGCAAGATGTTTTGGTCAGCCACGTGTCGTAGATTTTTGAAAACGTAGATGAGTTTCCTCAATCTACCTGTAAGTATATCAATATGTCGTTTAAAATTTAGGCGATAATCAATAGTAACCCCAAGATACTTGACAGATAGTGTGTTATTAAGCTTTGGACAGGAGCATTCCTGCTCAGAGGGGGCTTTACAAGAGTGAGCTTTTTTGCGCTACTATAAATAACGGTTATCAAGTATAATGCAGTAACAAAATTATAAGATTCATAGATAAATCTAACCAAATAATAGTAAAAGTTAGTACCTACTGTAATACAAATTAGTAGTATTTACCTGTAATAATGTAAACAAAGAAATAAAATACTAAGTAGTTCTTCATCTTGCAGCTCCTTAATAAGCCAGCTCCTGAATCTATATCGTATCAGTGTGAATATATCTCTCTAGTTTAACAACAGTGCCCTTTTTTGCTGCAGAGGCTTACTGGCGACAGCACTGGCGCTGCTAGCCCTGGCTGCGCTGGTGTCCTCGCAGATCACCTTCAGCCGTGACTGGACCGGTGGCAAACGGGCCGCCCCACTCTCCTTAGACTGTGGCCAATTCGCCCGCTTATGCCGCCATTTTCTAGTAAGTACTTAAGCCTGATTTGGCTGTATTCGCAGAAAACTTATAGCCGCAACTGGACCGGCCAATTCACCCGCTTAATTCGCCATTTTCTAGTAAGTTTGCTGACAGCCCGCCCTATTCTCTATTGACGACAGTGGCCAGTTTTACCGCAGTTTCATCCGATTACCGATCCACTATACCATTACTTAGACGTTTAACTGTTGTATAATATGTCACCGTAAGATTGTAAACGCCGTTAGTTTATAATCTGACTTGCGATATTATAAACTTACAGAAAGTTGTGAACCGATTCTTATCCGGTCCGTTTTTGATCCGTAAAAAAAACGGACGGTAAATTCACGTCTAGCGTTTGCGCACTCATCCGTATCCGATCCGGTTTTCATTCGTATTTGAGACGATATTGCATGATATTGTCGTAGTGATGTGCAGAGTCGAGCTGACTGACTGAGCTGATCTCGACCATAATGCTATAGAAGCAAGAAGCGTTCAAGGTCAAAGTGTTAACACTTTACCACTGACTGATGAGCAGTTGACTGTACTCGAGTATAGATTTCGGGTACTTATAGAATTCGAATACTAGGTTGATCTTTTTTAATTATATCTTCTTATGTAAT
The DNA here is from genome assembly GCA_951230895.1 of Carpatolechia fugitivella. Lineage (NCBI taxonomy): Eukaryota > Metazoa > Arthropoda > Insecta > Lepidoptera > Gelechiidae > Carpatolechia > Carpatolechia fugitivella. The sequence continues at coordinate 9,612,684 of OX579665.1, forward strand.
GTAGATCCCGCAATAAAGTCGCTCACGTTATTAGTATAGTTCGTTTGACGTAAATAGAATCCTGGAGTCTCTTGTCTCGAGTGTGCATTCGATTATTTTTGTAACGAGTACTAAAATACTTGTTTATAAAAAACTTGTCAATTTGGCACATCACTAGCAGCGCGAGCTTTCCCCTCCCCGTACCTCACTCTTCATCCGTAAACAAATCGTGTAGTGCGCAAGCGTACGTACAATTTGTATGGCGGCCACTTCGACTCGGTTTTGATCCGTAAAAAAACCGATCCGGAGTGAGAATTTACGGATCGAAAACAAACCGGATACGTATGGGTGCGTAAGCCTCCATACAATTAATAAGACGGCCAAACCGGATCAGAAACAGATAAGAATCGAATAAGAACCGGATACGTGTAGTGCGCAAACGCCCTTACGTTGTCACATACAACATGTTTACTAAATAACGCAAAACCTTTAAGATGGTCATTCAGTCTGTTAAACTGAAAAACTCTGAGAGCGAATTTGTATGTTTTTTTTTAAGTTACGGAACAAGTGTTATTCAGTTTTATTGGCCGAACTACCATCCGCGAGGTTTACAGTTACTTAACACAATTCATGGTTGTCGAACTTACCACCCATACGATGATGATGGAATAATTCTTATAACTTGGTGTTGTCCACGGCAGCACGAGATGAAGTCAGCCATGGCGTCGGTGCCCGAGGTGCCGAAGAAGAGGCGAGTTGGCGACGACTCCCCCCCCACCTACGAGGATGAGTAGCCCCTTGACAGTTGACCCCTACACTCATATCTACCGTGCTCAAGGACGTATTTTTTTTTATTTTTAACACTTTTTTTCTTTTGTAGAATTTTTGTTCGGATGTTGCGTAAGTTTTCTCATTTATCTATCTTAAGGAGAAAAAGATTCAAAAGCAAGATAATGTGTACTTGTTCATCATAATTTTTCGTGATCCCCATCTCTATGTGATTGAAATTATGATCGTAAATTGAGTTATACCTGCCATATTATAACACCGTAATAAAGCTTATATTATTACAGTGAGCAGATAAACTTAAGTATCACTTTTATTTCTTTGGTGAAGTACAGTCAACAACCGGTTAAGCATAACGCATAACTTTAGATTTTCTATAAAAATGCTTTTTAGCCTCAAAAATTTAGTTTGAGCTGTTGTTAATTTATATTTAACTTTAGGTTTTATTGTAATATTGTGAGGGAATTTTATATAAGTATAAGAGCATTAATGCATGTCGTACCAACATTGTAAAAAAAAAACAAGAGTAAGAGTTGAAAGTGACGAGAAAAAAAAAGAAAAAAAATGGTTGTGTGTATGAACTAAGTTGCCAATCTTAATATACTTAACGCATATATTACATTATAAAGTAATGCGCGTTTTAATTAAGTAAAGAAAGGTTATTTCAAACAGTTTAATTTCTTTAACATAAAAGGTGAAAGGTCACCAGGGCTGTCGCCAAGATAAAATTAGACTATGATTTTGAGATTGGCTGGAACTAATATGAAAAATCGAAATTATTGTTGTTGAAACTTGTCTATGTCACCGTAAAAATGTGAACGCCGCGCCGTTAGTTATAATTTTACTCGCGATATTATAAACTTACGGAAAATTGTGAACTGAAACCAACCATTTACAATTTTACTATTCTTACTAATTTTCATTATTACTAAATTATTATTACATTCATTACTAATTTTGCTATTCTTGGCTGTCATTCTGTAGGTAGCTACTGCCAAAACCAACCAATCAGGAACACGGTTCACAATTTTACGGGTGATAAAACTTGACAGGAACTTTGCACCTTTGTTTACAATTTTACGGGTGAACTTCGTAAGATTATAAACTAACGAGAAATAATACGTAAAATTGTAAATGGTTGGTTTCAGTTCACAATTTTCCGTAAGTTTATAATATCGCGAGTAAGATTATAAACTAACGGCGTTCACAATCTTACGGTGACATCTATAATCCTGGTTTCGGCCCTGGCTACCTGGAACGAGTTGGCTGTTTGGGTAAGATTATGCTTTAAAAAATGATTAAAAAAAAACTTTATATAAAAATTAGATACCTATTTGTTATTCTCCGTCATTATTACTTAGTAATTAGCAACTAGGATTATTAAAGTTACTATATAAATAATTATCTAAGTCAATTCATTCCTATCTTCCCGTCCTTAATCATTCATTTAATTTCCGTCATTTTTATTATTCATTTAATTTCTGACTTTTGAAAGTATACGGCTAAAGGTACTTTCACAATTTTAATCTTATGATTATATATCTAAAAGGTATTCGTTACGACATAATTTCTTATTTAACCAGAATAAAAGTTGCTATATAAATTTGTCAAAACATTTATGGAATGCGAAAGAGACGTACTTTGGACGTACTCAGCCTCTTTAAAATTGCTCCAGTTTTAAAAGAATTAATCTCAGTACATTCAAATTAAAGTGACCATTCATTTTAGACTTTTTTTCTTCTAATTTACGTTTAAAAGGTTACAAAATGCTGGTAAAGTTGACATTTAGGCGTAAATTATGTACTTTTTTGTAAAGCCCGTAGCAAGTTCGTAGCAAATTCGTAGCGCTGTGCTACGGCCCTCTACACTACTATACCTCTAATGGTTGATTAAATCAAGTGCTACACTCTAGCTACATCCATTTGTCTTAAAGCTGTCTTATTAATAAATACAGACTGTAAACCTTGCGGAAATCTAAGTAGGTACTTATTCCGTACATTTTTAATTTTACTATTATGAGTTATAATAGAACTACTTTGTCATCGCAAATTAATAGGCCAGTCATATCGTACAAATAAAAAGGCTAAAATAGACATAATTGCGGTAAACTTGCTCTTTTGGTATGTTGTCTGGGTCCACCTGGATAGTATTTTATCCATATTTGCAGCAGTCTGAAATTCTCGCGCGCTGAGTAGTTGCTGAAAAACCACCAAAAACGACATTGGAAGGCTCTGACGATAAAGGTCACTACTACTTTTTTAAAGTGTACAAAATGTAATGTAACATTTGGCATAGTGGGGGAATATTTTCGGGAGAACTTTTGTACGCCACCTTGTTTTTCTTTTTGTCGGCCATTGTACGCATTGAGAATGACTGTAATGGTTCGGTGGCTGCCTTCCAAACGGAAGGTCTCTGGTCTGAGCCCAACCACGTACCGTAATCTTAAAAAAGTTCAATAAGGCACGGTACATCCATCATTGCACGCTCTTACGGAATATATAACAACGTGTTTGCGAAGAAATTCAAAGGTTGCATGTGAAGTCGACCGAATCGCATTAGGCCCAAGTGGCTGGCTAAGGTCTATTATGCCAAAATTTAAGGCTCGAACTTCGTATAACAATATAAATAAGCAAAAGCAAGAAAAAGATTATAAAGAGATTATCTTTTATTCGTAGCCGTTGTTTTCGTGTTCCACTGTTGGGCAAAGGCTTCCCCACGCTTTCGCCAACTATCTCGACCTTGAGCCTCCAGATGCCACGATGAGATGAAATAAGAAGAAAATATGTTCGCGTTTGAGACTCTAGTTGATGGAAATCAACAACGCGATCAAAGATGAAACACGCTTACTCAGAAAGAAAGTAAATATTACTCGGGAGTTGCCTGTCCATGTCCGATCTTAAAAACGATTTTTTAAAGTACTTCTTCTTCTTATCGTATCGATATTATGGCATTCAAATTTGCGCAGACCAATACGCAGCCACCGAAATTGCAGTATCAATAGCGTTGTAGAGGTCCGCGCGTGTGCAGGTGCAAGGACACGCGGGGCAAGACAACATATGGGCCATTGTCTGAGGAAAGACACCACACCGACATTTACCATCCGAGCTGTAGCCCCACCTGCACATATTCTCCTTGCTTCGGCAGACTTTTTAAAGTACTTAACAAGGGACTATTAGAGTGAAATGCCCTTTCTTAGGAGTTTTCGCCAGCATCATCATAAAACCGGTTTAGTGCGTTGATGTAATGTTCTAAGTGTCCGCCCGTGACCCGCGGGACTACTAAATGTCAATGCTGAAATACAGCGGCGTAGTGAGATTGTGCAGTACATCACATTTTACTTAAATAGCTTTTACTAAAGAGAGAATAAAAAATATACGACCCCCACTTGCTCCTTTGAGATCCCACAACACCTGTGGGTGTTTCCAATAACAGATATGAATAAAAATATAAAAAAAAACATGATTTTATAATCATTCTGACTCGACACCCGTGGTGTAAAATTCAGAGAACAAGGCTGTATAGGTTGTCAAGTTACGAGGAATTTTTCCGATGGGATAATATGTTTTGAAAAACCTACCTGATTTTTTTTCTAGAAAACACGCAAAATTCACTTCGGAAATGTAGCAAAATAAAATAGGTATAATACGTACTTACATTGCGATGAATAGGTACACACCTTTCTTGAAGTCATTGAAGGGTTTTTATACACTGATAAGGACCACGGGCTCAACAACTACCGCTTCCGTTTCCGGTGTAGCTGTACCAACCTGACGATGATAAGAAAGAGGAATGTTTTCTCGTCCTGTTTTTTCTTGCTCCTTTCAAATATTTCTTATTTTTATCTTAAATAGAGGAACATGAGGTCTAACTTTTTAAAGGAATTTACTTATAGTTTATTGAATATTTTCCAACTATAAAGTTCGTTTAACTGCGTTAGTTTTTTTGTAAAATTAAGTTGGGTTTCCCAATTCTGATTGGTTTAGTAATCTTAAAATGATAGCCAGTTGAATTTCTTTAAAAATATATAAATTATTTATGTTCGATTAACTTTTTCTAACCCATCCGCTGCCTGACGTTTGATATTTTTTTGTGGATTTGTAATTATGTATAATTTTTTTTATCTTTATCACACATTTAGAGAAAAAGTCTCGCTGCGTGTGAGTGGATACAATATTCTTCTGTTAGGAGGGCGGTGCACGGGTTTAGATGTTCTTAGCTAATAAGTATTTATTATTAAAATTAATATTTAAATCTAGATATAGTGTTACGTAGATAGATATAACAATAATACTTGTAGTGTAAGCTGTAGATAGATAATTCTGAATGCGCGAAAATCTTATGACCATCTAACCCCAAGAGGCGAAACGCTATGGCTGATGTTATTTGATAATTGTAATTAAGATATATGTACTACCTACATAATCAAAATGTATAAAAAGCAAGTTGTAGATTTAAGCAGTTATTGCAAATTATTAAAAAACTGATCGGAATTATGCTGTTTTTTTTTAGTATTTATTTTTGACATTTTGATTTAATGCAGGCTTAAGCCACTCTGTGGGGACGTATATGAGCTGTCAATCAATCAATCAATCAATAAGCCTATTGAAGTCCACTGCTGGACGTGGGCCTCCCCAAGGGTACGCCAAAGCGCACGATCACCCGCTTTCCTCATCCAGCCACCACCAGCGACCTTCCTCAGGTCATCAGTCCCCCTGGCAGGGGGGCGTCCCACACTACGTTCCCCGAGACGTGGTCTCCATTCGAGAACCCGTCTGCTCCAACGCTCATCGGTTCTGCGACAGACGTGGCTAGCCCACAAACACTTCAGGTGTATGGCATATGAGCTGTGGATGTTACTTAAATTTCATCATTTTCGTTGACCATATCGTTTGGTACAATAAAATATAAACTGTACTACTTTATCATTTTTTAGTTGGTGTTGGTTCGATTCCCAATTTCGATCCAAGTAAGCTTTACCCTTGGTTACTCACAATACTCACAGTACTGCTCGCGTGGGGTAAAGTCTTACCCCAATTTTCAGTTTTCAATAAAACCAAAAGTTTATGCAAAATCAGACTTTTAATTAAGAAACATGATGTATTAAACAATCATCTTTAACAAAAAAATATTGTTTTACTTTAAAATAATCAATTTAAAGGAAAGAAGGAACTTCAATTAGGCACTAGACTATTATGATGCTCATTGCATACAGTACAATAGCATATGGAACATGTAATCTTTGTTTTTTTATCCTTGGGCATATGTGACATCTGCGAAATTGGCCCTGGGTATTTTGTGATGAAGAAGCTCACCTGAAATATTCACGTCGTAAGTACTCGCGTGGGGTAATATTCTACCCCAAAGACACTCTTCAGACACAACCACACTGATTAGCACTGAGCTCGACACTAATTATCAAGGGTCACGGTGTTTTAGGCCCGGTTTCCACCAAAAAGCGGAGAGGAGAGATGTGTTTGAATAACCAAAATTCGTTATTTCCACATCTCTCCGCTTAGCTTCAATAACGAAATCTGATTGGTTATTCAAACACATCTCCTCTCCACTCCTGTTACTGCCACCCCACGTATAGTAAGCTGACAGCGACTGGAGAAGATCGCCTCCCTTTGTGAGCACAGATTTTCATGAGGTCAAAATAGTCAGGCCGCCGTGTGGTGACGGCAGAGTAGAATACATTTGTCACCAACTTAGGGACTACACATTGAACAGGGAACGGGCAGCAGCGCTCTCTGATACAGTAGCCTTTTGATCTGCGATCTCCAACCCGCCTGCTTAAGTGGAGGAGGCTCATAGTCCAGCAGTGGACTGTAACGGGCCGTTGATTTGAGTAGGCTTGAGCCTTGAGCCTCGGTGGGGACGCATATGTATGAGCTGTCAAAGTCAGAGGCAAAGGCCTAAGCTATCATTGTCACTTTTATAATTGGATAATGGGTGTGAAAATAAGGAAGAACATGTGAAATTTGTCAAATAATATAATTTTATTTACAGTTCGAATAGACTAACATTCGAATTCAGCTAATATAATATTTTTTCTAAATTTTCTATTTACAAGTTTGTTTTTAAGACTATATCTATTTTTATTAAAATTAAAAATGTATATTGCTATTTCGATAGAATGTCGCTAACTGGAAAATATTGAGTTAAAGAAAAATGCAGTTATCTTGTGCTATCTGTTGTACAAATAAAACGAAGACAAAACTAAGCAGTATAAAAATAATATGTTGTGCATGAATCTGACGTGGCTGGCAACACTCAGCGATAGGACTGGTTTCCAGGCCAGGAAACATTACAAAAAAAGATCGATTTTACATACAAAAGAAAATCAATAGTTTGCTTTCAAACTGTAAACTAGTCCAGTTTATCATCTACCAGACAATAAAAGGATCCTATACTATTATATTATTAATCTTGTTTTGAATTTGTTTAGTACATTTCTAAAACAAAATAAATTCGGTGATTCTACTAGACAGCAGGGAAAGAAACTGGTACTAACTGGCACAAGAGTATGTATCAAATGGACGCTATTGGTTGACAAAACGTCAAAAAAAAACATCTGACATTTGTTTAACCAATAAATGTCTTTTTGGTACATGCTTCTTCTTCGTATCAATGATAGAAACTCATATTTTCTGGGCCCAGTACATGCTTATGTGGCGGCTTGGTTCCGAAACTGTTAGCATTTGTCTCCCCGGCAATGTGTTCCATGATTGAATGCATCATACGGATCGGCATATACCTAGTAGGACCTGATTCTACGAGAATTAAAAAAAATCATCTCAATAGGGAATATGCAGATTTTTTTTAAATTAATTAATCGAAATATTTCATGTTCCAGATAAACACATACAAATTATTTTTTCAAATATCTTGCTCAGAAACAAAGTTATAAGGCTTCAAAGTAGATGGTTAAACAGAAAGGTCCGACGTGACATGTGACGTCATAGCGGGCCATACATACAAATTTTGTTTTCGTAAGAGGGACAGATATATTTGTTTAATAATGTTGTATCTAGTTTGTTTTTCGATCAATTTCGATTCTGTCTTGACTGTCAGTATTATATTTTTGTATACGTTCAGATGAACTGTGAAAATAACTAATATTTTTTTATGCATATTCCCTATTCTGACCAATAGATAAAGCTAACTTCATTTTAGCTGCTTTTGTTAAAATTGGGTGAAATGTCAGTATCATCAGTAAAATACTTGTTGGAAATTACTATCGATACCATCAAATTTCTTTTGAAGCCTAAACTATGAAATCTGTACATTGTAAAGTATATAAAACTTACATAGTAGGAATGGACTTATAAAATCATACATATACCTACCTATAGTTATCGTATCATTAGGTAGTAACTTTCTACAGTTTCATGTTTATTATTTACAAAAATGTGTAATATTTATTTTTCATAGACATTTTTGAGCTATCTTTGAGCTTTAAAAACTAAACGATAACATTGTCATAGTTTAAAATTATAATATTGTGTGCTCCCGAATAATTAAAATTAATATGAAAAACTGTACTTAAAAGGAGCGTTACGATTTATTTACTAATATTTTAGTAAATTATATGGCTATTTAAAATATATGCGCGGTCTTAAAGTACCCACATTTTATTATCTAAAACATGAAAGTAAATCAGAAATGAAAAAGTAGAAAAGGAATTAAAATTAAAATATCGATTAGCCAGGCTCGGGGCTATTCTGATGATATGCTAGCAGCTGATCATAAAAAGCCTTGAATCATACATAGTAATAAATTCGGAGAATAATAATTGTGGTAAAAAATACTTAAAAGCCATCTCATGAACTGTACATAATATACATCTGAGTACCAGGCTAGCAACAGATCTTAAGCCTACACGTGAAGTGCATTTAGAGAATAGAACATTTTTAGTTTCACGGAAATTACACCCATGTTATAAACTACACATAAACATCCGAGTACCAGGCTAGCAGCAGACCATAAGAAGCCCACGTGAAGTGCATTGTAATGTAGGACACTGTGTAATGTAGTTACACGAAAATTTTACCCATTTTATAAACAATACATAAACATCTGAGTACCAGGCTAGCAGCAGATCATAAGAAGCCCATGTCGAGTGCGTTGTAGAGCGCGGCGATGTCGGAGTGCCCCGACACGCGCCAGAACGGGTAGTTCTTGGCTTTGGCGGCGGCCTCTTCGTCCTGGCCGTCCCCTATTACTACGTACGTGCATCGCTCCCCAAAGCGCTGCTTTATCTTCTCAAAGCAGGTCTCTTTTCCTGCAAAATCAAATAGGGCTTTGTAGGGTAAAATGGTATTTGAATACTTTTTTATTATTTTACTAGCTGAAACGACAGACTTTGTCCTGCGTTTTTTCCTACCTCTACCCTACTCTACACCTACCCTACACCTACCCTATACCTATCCTACACCTACTCTACACCTACCCTACACCTACCCTACACCTACCCTACACCTACCCTACACCTACCCTACACCTACCCTACACCTACCCTACACCTAACCTACACCTAACCTACACCTACCCTACACCTACCCTACACCTACCCTACACCTACCCTACACCTACCCTACACCTACCCTACACCTACCCTACACCTACCTTACACCTACCATACACCTACACCTACCCTACACCTACCCTACACCTACCTTACACCTACCTTACACCTACCCTAAAACCTTCCGTGCAGCTTAAGGAATATACGAAAAAAAAAAATTAGCCGAATCGGTCGAGCCGTTCTCGAGTTTTGCGGTTAGCAACATTCATTTTTATTTATATAGATAAATCCAAAGTTGCTGCAATCGAATAACAAAATACTTTTCGCCCTATTTTTAAAATTTACCGAGTTATAAAGGTTTGACATGGAGCTACTGAAGTCGCCATACGATCTCCGCACAGAAAACCGTTTTAGAAAGAGACAGACATATTGAAACTTTAAAAATTCACTCTAAATTCGTTTTCTAACCGATTCTGTTTCTTTTTTCGCGAATTGTCAGCTGCTAATCTTAATTTTTATATTAATTCATAAAATATACCTAATTCAGGAACAGTGAAATACCCTATCCTATTGTAGGCACTCTGCTCTGCATGTTTAACTGATTATAAGTAGTTCTTTTGGTTTGTTATTTGAGTAGTGTGGACAAGTAATTTCACTGCCAAAAATAATAATTTGAGGGCTAACAGTAGTATGCATTATCTTATTTCAGAACTATGAGCAGAATTGGGGATTTTTCGACAGCTAATTAAAAAAAATAGTTCAAAAATCTTCGATAGATGGCATTGACGATTCGTGGATCCGAAGAAATCCGGCGAGTCACCCAGGGACATAAAAGGATTTCAAAAAAAGAATGGCGCCATCTATCGTCTTAATTAGAACTATTATTTTTATTTTTTAAAGAGCTGTCAGAAAATCCCCCATTATGCAGAAAACTTAATAAACTACGTACAATTTTAACAAAGACATGTCAGCCTGTACGCTACAACTACAGATATCGATTTGAAATGATAAAATACAATTTAATGTTGTGTATTTATCTCTACAAAACAATAGATCAGAAATGAAAAGATCAAAAATAAGTACTAATACCTAACCTAACCTAACCACTACTACAGTGGTTGGTAATGCGCCTGTTTCTGGCCCGGATAGCCAAGGAGACGCAGGTTCGAGCCCTGTCCAAGATCGACAAAATTTTACATTTTCTGCTTTATAATTATTAATAACTAGCGGTCCGCCCGCGGCTACGCTCACGCTTTGTAAGATTTTCCCGTGAGAATACGACTTTTTCTCGAAAGAACTATCCTATGTGTTAATCCAGGGTACAAACTGTCTCTATTCCTTTCATTCCAATCCATCCATAGTTGGCGCCATCGTTGTGAGCAAATTCGATTCTTTTTCCGGTTCCCGTAGGAATGAAATGTTTTTTCGGAATAAAAACTATCCTTATTCCAGGGCCTAACCTAAATGTGTGCCAAGTTTCATCTCGATCCGTCCAGTAGTTCAAGCGTGATTCGGCAACAAACATCCAAATTTTCGCATTTATAATACTAGAAGGATAAAGTACTCTTCTGTTCATGGAAAGTAAAGAAAATTATTTTATTTTATTAATAAAGTGATTAGCATTAGTCATTCCTTAACCCCTTCCTGATTCCGATAAGGACCGTGCACTGTCGGAAAGCGCCCTCTATGGCAATAATATAAAACTTTATTCCTATTCCTAAATTTAAATTCAGATGTGAATTAAAAAAACATCTACTGTCCAACCAAATTGAAAATTCTACCCACATTTATCCAACACTATAGCTTGCTCGATGCCTAGGTGTTTTTGTTCTTTGTTTTTTGTTTTTGTTTGTTGTTCGTTTATATAAAATATTGATCGTTTAATGTTTAGTTTTAAGTTTAAATTGTTTTGTTCTCTTGTATGTGTGTGTTTGTTTTTGTTTGTCTATCTCGCTTACTCGCTTAAAGGTTCCGGCAGAATAACAGCGTCACCGGCCTAGCCAGCGACATTATGCTGAGTCGGGACCCTTTTAACGTAGCAGGAGATATTATTGTTATACATGTTTGTCTAAATGTTATGTACTACGTTAAATAAATGTTTTTCTATTCTATTCTAACTTGGACACTTTCTCTTCTACCGCTGTCATCGATGCGATCAGTTGCGTCGTGTCGATTAATTATATAAATTATCGCATATTTTTCGCTGCTTTCGCTACGATAAAGCCCGTTGGCTTTAAGTATCGCATGCCGCAATAAATGGTGGTGTTGATTAAGACGAAAACCTGTGTCAGTGATTTGGAGATCTCCATGTGGACTTTGATGTGAAGTGCAGACAGGGCAGTTCGAGGGAGATGGTTTGTTTTTTCAATTATTAAGTAGCCATTACTGAGCATGTCAGAGCTTTTTGGCGGCTCAATAACTCTTAGAACCACTAGAATAACTCTTAAGTTTTTAAGGTCGGTCAACGACCTTCAACCCACTCGATATGATGCCAGCTGATAACTTACCGGTTTTAGTAGCGGAATAGATGTTCTCTATGGGGAAGACGCCTCCTAAGCCGAACAGCAACACTTTAGCAAGCGCCGGTACCAGCTGCGTCGTCGTCACCAACACATTCACACAGTTCGCTCTGCAAGGACAAACGATTTACTATCGTTAGGTATCGTTAATATCGTTAGCAACCGAACTGAAGCAGCCTAGTGGCACGGGGTCTCATTCCTTAGTACGGAAATTTTGTTCTAAATTAGTGATGACATCTAGTGACAACATTGGCACTACGTAGAGTCTAAGCAATCGTTATCATTTGCAGCGCTATATTGTTTGTGACATATCACACATACAGCGCCGTCTATTATCTAATAGTTGAAATATTTATCAAACTTGGCCTTTGACACAGCGATGTTTTGTTCTTGCATTAAAACATTTTTAATGTTTTTGGATAGTAGTAACGATTTTTGAAAAGATTCAAATAATAGCAAACAGAAAAAAAACAAAAAAGTATATTTATAATAAAGGCGCTCTCAAGGTCGTCAACTTGGTACTGGATGGCGTATCTGCGCAATTTTGTAGGTCGTCAGTGCGCACGTAGCACCATCCAGTGAGCTAATAGAGGAAACAAAATAGCCCGAAGAATAGCCCGAGTTTTGAGGGTACAGTTTTTTTGTATGAGATGAGGCATCTGTACGTAGTATTATATTATCTGTGCTAGTGGCAACATTCTCTGATCACTATAAGATACCGAACATATGGCCATCTTGAAGTGGTGTATAAACTGGAACGTTTTCCGTACTTCGGAAAGCATGTTAAGACGGCAGGTATTATCATAGATTGTGGTTCTTGAGCCAAGTCAGGGACGATTTGAAAACTTTGTCAGTTAGGGCCAGCGCACAGCTGGTGAAGCGAGACGAAGATACTGTACTGTGTTGTAAGTTATGAGAGCGTCGGTGGTCTAGTGGCTAGGGTCGCTGCCTCTCGTCCGGGAGACGTGGGTTCGATCCCCACCGCGTACCTATGTATTTTCGAATTTATGTACGTTTATTCGACGCTCATCACGATGTTTTAACCTACATACTCCTGCGAAAAAATTCAAAGGTTGTGTGGGAAGTCGACCAACCCGCACTGGGCAAGCGTGGTCGACTAAGGCCTAATCGCCCTAATTCAGGGTAGGCTCGAGCCCCTCGGTGGGGACGTATATGAGCTGTTGATGATATGATGATATGTATGGTAAGTTACCTAGAGTTGATCATGTTGAGGCATTTGCAGGCCAACGTCAACCAGTTGTCCGTGGCCTGTTCTAGCTCCGCGCGCAGTTGCAGCCACTGCTCTCGCTTCGCTGGTCCTAGGAGGCCGCCCACACTGGAAATATACATAGAATAATTTCATAACATGAAAGTAAAAAAATACATTAAAGACAAAAACAGAAAGGTATATTGAGTTAGAACATAATAGTTTGTGTTCTGTTTTTGCTTTAGCTAATGTACATAGTACGGTACTATGTACATTTTTCTTTCTCTTACTCCTGCAAAGAAATTCAATGGATGTATGCACTAGATTGGCGTGTCGAATAAAGCAGAATACTTTGTCTAAATATTGGATGCTAACCATTGCTGTTGTACCAAGATTACATTCTACATTTAGTCAAATCTAAAGGGCCCCGTAGACGGTCAAACGGTTTGATTCAAACACGTAAAGTTTGGTTTGACTCAAACCATTTTGATCGTTTACAAAGGTGGTTTGAACGGTTTGTCAAACATTTACGTGTTCTAAGCATGTTTGATGCAATTTCATATTTTTCGTTTGATGCAATTTCATATTTGGCGTCATCATATTGGGAGCAATCCTGTAATGATGACGTCAGAAGTGTAATTACGACAGCGTACAGAATCAGACTGCGCAGAGCCGTTTGACAAACCATTCAAACCGACCTCAAATGGTTTGATCAAACACGTAAGGTTTGAGTCAAACCCTTTGACCGTCTCCGGGGCCCTTAAAGCTGTTTTAGGCATAATCACTTGAGCCCTCGGTGAGGTCGTATATGAACTTTTGAAGATAAGTAAGTACAGTACAGTTTGTCTAAAAAGTCTTGAATCGGAACTAATCTCACCTTTCAGAAATATCCATAAGTCAGAGCAGGATAGCATCATGTAAAATGGCAACACTGCAAAGGTGGTTGCGCCCCTATTAATTTCACGACTTTTTAGACAAACTGTATTTCTTCTTACCTATTCCTATAATTATTGTACGTGTCCTTGATCTTCCGGTACCGGAAGGCTAGTTTCCGCATCCAGTCGACGCCGCCGCGCACACCAGGCGCGCAGAGCCCGGCGGAAGGTGCCGCGCCCGCGTGGAACCCGTCCGACGAGAAGTTGTACGCCGACAAGTCTTGGCCGTTGTCGTCTGCCGCTACGGCGTCTATGTGCTCCTGGTCGCAATCCTGGGTGGATGAGGGCGTAAGGTAGTATCATTATTGCTTGTTACCAGTTGGACAGGTAAAAACTAGATGGTATGAATCGAAAAGCACCCATTGGTAGGTCTATTGTAGTGGTTGTTAAGCCAAGTCAGATTCATAAAGTCCTGCTTGTTATCGTCTGCCGCTACTGCGTTAGTTATGTGCTCTTGTTCGTAATCCTGGGAGTTCCTTATTCGTAGCCTGGGAGGAATAAGTTATGAGCGCTAGTCTATCCTATAAATCATGAAGTAGAGCATCTTGCATGCTTTGATAAGCACGGACCTGGATGCTACCATAGGCAGTGGTCCTAAGGGCAGTTTTTATTCAAATTACTTTATGTAGTGCAACTGCCTCCCGTCTGGGGGATGCGAGCTCGATCCCCACCACGTACCAATGTGTTTTCGAATTCATATGTACGTTTATTCGACGCTCTTACGGTGAAGGAAAACATCGTGATGAAACCTGCACACCCTGCGAAGAAATTCAAAGGTTGTGTGTGAAGTCGACCAACCCGCACTGAGCCAGCGTGGTCGACTGACCTGATCGCCCTAATTCAGGGTAGGCTCGAGCCCCTCGGTGGGGACGTATATGAGCTGCAATTGCACAATATGGTTATGGATAGCTTTGAACTTACCTCAACATCATTAAAGAAGAAATGGGTATCAGCTAAGCTGAATATCATTTCTTCCATCCTAAAACCTAATTGAACTATTTGTTGTGTATCCTGGAACAAGACAAAAATATTATGAATACAAGATTAGTTTTTAATTAAGCGAAAATTTAAATAGTATTAAGACTTTCATATACAACAACCATTCCTAAGGAACATGGGCCGAAAAAGAATAAAGAAGTTTTGATCTTTCATACGAAAAAATCTCTTTTTTTTTTCAATCTTTCCTTCATTTCATTTCATTACTATCAACTTTTGTATCATTTCTATGGGAGGTTGAAAATAACTCTAGATACATTCAACTAACATAATAAATGTGTAAGTTTGTTTAGATTTTTGTTACTTAATCAAGCAAATGCTGTTGAACAGATTTGGATGTAGATAGTTTATAACCTGGATAGGATACTTTTAATAGAAAAATCATACTAAACATGCAGAAAGCTTGTTAAAAACTATAATATTATTATTCAACATCAACGGCCCGTTACAGTCCACTGCTGGACTGATATTTTTTTTTTTTTTTTATTGGTTGAGAAATATGACCTGTAGAGGAAAGCAGCCTCAGCGGTAGACCTTGTAAGCTGGCAACCCCCATAACTCAGTCATTTTTTAAAATTTTCAAGAACTGACTCGACAAAATAAAATATTGAACCTGCTCACAAAATTTCACGAGAATCGGTTGAGAAACGCGACCCATAGAGTGGAACAAATAGACAGACACACACACACAAACAGACATACAAAAGCAATTTTGGCCAAGCTGAAGCAGAGACACTTCACTCGCTCTGTCAATTAGCAAGTTTAGTTATTTAATAGATTAGACACTTCCAAGTCTGATAAGAGTATAACAGCAACAAGAACGTCTCACTGTACCTTATTGTACTTAGTGGCATAAGTGCCAGTGAGCAGCGAGTGGAAGATGATGATGGTCTCGTCCAGGTCCCAGATGAACACGCGGTCGGTCGCTGGCTCGGGCACGTGTTGCGCGGGCGACGACGACGTGTTGCGTCGCCCGCGCCCGCGACTACGGTTCGTCGTGCTCTCGCTGGAACACGAATAACAAAATAAGATAAAACTCAAAATAAACCCATTTATTTTCCAATATCAAAGAAATATCCATCAAATCAAAGGTTGTGTGTGCACTGGGTTAGTGTGGTCGACTAGACCTAATCGCCCTAATTCAGGGTATCCCCGGTTGGGATGAATGAGAGCTGTTGATTATAGTTAGATCCTTTCTAGTTTTATGATGGAGCAGACAGACATACATGTAGCTCACAATTACTAAGTGCCTTTCATTGTTTCATGGGGTAGAATAGACTAGAAACATGTCCAGAATGTATAAAATTGTTTTGTCTATACTAATATAATAAAGAGGAAACCTTTGTATTTTTTAATGTTTGTAACGAATAAACTCAAAAACTACTGAATTGTTTATAAAATTTCTTTCACCATTGGAAAGCTAAATTATCCCTGAGTAACATAGGCTATTTTTACGAAATATGTTGTTCCCATGGGAAATTTAAAAAATAATGAAGCGGGCGTAGCCACCGTCGGGCCTCTAGTGTTATCTTAAAGCCTGTTATCTGAAGGTAAAATGGAATGGGTATAGAACTCACCCTGAGTTTTCTCTGCATCTTCGACTGGCTGCATGTATTTCATTCTTGATTGGAGAAAGTGGACTGGCATCGTTTATTGTAGGGAGGATGGACGAGGGGGATTCTAAAAAATAACATAAGTATAAAGTTTAGTATAGATGATACTATAAGTTAGTTCCAATGTATTACAGTCATATTTTTTTATATTTAATTATTTTATAATGGCACAAACAGTCTTCCGGCATGTCAATCTGAAGGTAATGTATTTACATGCATTTATGCATTATAATGTTAGTTATAATATAACTTTATTACAATAAACCCACATAAGTAACAGGTTACCACGTTTCTACAGGTAATCCTAATTTTTAATTTCTTTGAAAATTGTGAGTGCTTATTAGAGGAATTGATAGTTACTGAATAAGCTCAAAAGATCAATTGAAATTCTAACCAAAGAAACTTTTCGTTTTACTATTAAATAAAACTCGTACCATTTTCAGTGTCGTCATCGTCAGACCAATAGTCGGAATTATTGTCGTAATACGGTTGTGATTCATTTTCATCCACTTTTTTCCGTTTATTCGCAGGAAATTCATTATCTTCCCTGCTCATTTTCGAAACAAATTCGAAGTTCGAAGTTGAAAGTTATTGAAGCGTGGAAAGTAATAAAGCACCAATGAAAATGCTCGTGAATAATCTTTTAAACACTACGAATTAATAATTTTATAGCGTTTTTACCATGTTTGTAAACATTTCAAAGAATGTCGACATCGATTTGCCAGCTGTTGAATGAGTGAGTGAATAATATTGAATGAATCGTTTGTTTTTTTTTTTTTTTTTTTGTCCTTTACAGGAACAGGCAAAGGCATAATTACTTTTTATGTAATGTTGGCACAACTGTCTTATGGCTGCGTTCATAAAAAAAAATATAATAGCGGTTGGCGGATTGGGCCAACGATGGCCAACGTCTATTGTTAGATAAGAAAGGAAAGAAAGAAAGAAAGAAAGAAATAAAATAAAATAAAATAAAATAATTAAATTAAATTAAGGAAGCAAAGTTCTCAGTTTTTATTGAATAGCTACCTGAAAGACCAGCTCCCAGATGATACGACGTGTGTCCTGCGCTGCCACTGCTGCTAGGTGAGCTCACGTAGGGTGAATAACTGGGCGCTGCGTAATATCCGCTGTACTGGGCCACATTATGTTCCGCGTATCCCGCGTAACTACTGTATTCCTGGATAAAATTAGAATATTTTTTATAATGGCCATGGCAAGAAAATGGCATTCGGTATATGTAGGTGGCTTCTGCGACTTACGTTCATGTAACTTAGTTGAGACCGTCGGTTAGAAAAGGAGGGTACTATATGCAAATATATTAAAGCTACTGTAGCCAGCATATGCAGTTGATTGAACACATTTAGAGCAGGCACTGGCAGGCTGGCCCCGTTGCCTGTAGCAATAGTCGATAATATTCATAATGCATAGCTTACTGAACATTCCGAAAAGACTCTAGTCCTCAAATATCCGCGTCTGCTGCTATATTACCACTTTTGTTGTAAATAACATATTAGATTTAGAAAAAAAAACTGAGTATTTTATGAATGACAGTATCTAGAACTAGAAGTTCAACAACTAGACAGCACTTGTCGGCACTTACCTGCTGGGTAGCAGGGAACGATTGCGCCAGTCCTCCATTGTAGGAGGAGTACGCGTAAGGGGAAGGCTGGGAGCCGAAACTGCTCCCCGACACGCTGCCCACACTGCCCACGCCGTAAGCACTGAGGTACGTGGGCGGAGCTTTGCATGAGGACCTGACCCAAAAGAGAAACATTAAATCAAGCTGAGATTTAAAATAGAACAACATACAGCGACTAGACTTCTTTACATTAATTTATACTAAAAGGGCCACAATAATTTATATACTTAAATTAAAAAATCAGTTCAAAAATTCAGTCAACATCAGTCCTTCAATCACGAAAGTTCCGGGTTCAAATCCCTGTAAGGAACACTGTCAAATAAAAATATCAATGTGAGAATTTCTCCAGTTTGGTTAGATTAGAACGCACTGAATCACTTAAGTCTCCGAAAAAGGAAGATGATTCCGTGCTTCAGAGAGCAAGTAAACGGTTGGTCTCGGCTACTATGTACGAGGGCTGATTGATAAGTTTCCGAAACGACAAAGAAAAACTTTAAAAATCTATTTAAAATAAATTTATTTCTCAACGTAGTTTCCTTCTACCTCGATGCATTTAGTCCAGCGCTTCTCCAATGCCGTTACACCAGTTTGATAAAATGTTTTCTCCAACCCCTCAAAATACTCGTCCACGGCAACAATGACTTCTTCATTTGATGAAAATCTCTGGCCACCTAACCATTTCTTCAGGTTTGGGAATAAGTGGAAGTCACACGGGGCCAGATCCGGGGAATAGGGTGGATGCGGTAGCAATTCGAACCGCAATTCATGGAGTTTGGCGACTGCAACCATTGACGTGTGTGCAGGTGCGTTGTCATGGTGGAACAAAACTTTTTTCTTGGCCAAATGTGGTCGTTTTTTCTGGATTTCTTCACTTAATTTTTGCAGCAAGCTTGCGTAGTACTCTCCATTTATTGTTTTTCTTTTTTGCAGATAATCCACTAAAATAATCCCTCGAGCATCCCAAAAAACAGTCGCCATCACTTTGCCGGCCGACAAAACCGTTTTTGCTTTCTTCGGCGCAGGTCTTCCGCTCTCAGTCCACTGCTTAGATTGTTCTTTTGTCTCGGGAGTATAATGATGTATCCAGGTTTCATCGACTGTTACATAACGCCGCGAAAACTCGTTAGGATCTCGGTTAAACAGCGCCAAACACTCCGATGAATCGTCCACTCGACGTTGCTTTTGGTCAACAGTGAGCAAACGCGGCACCCATCGCGCGCAAAGCTTTTTCATTCGCAAATGTTGGTGCAAAATATTAAAAACGCGTTCAGATGAAATGCTCACCATCTCTGCTATCTCTCGCAACTTCAAGCGCCGATCATTCAATACAATTTTGTGAATTTTTTTGATCATGTCCTGATTCGTGACTTCATTTGGACGGCCAGACCTGTGGGCGTCTTCGCAGCTCTGTCTTCCACGTTTAAAATCAGTTACCCAGGTGTGAATTGTACTCAATGCAGGAGCAGAATTACCTAAAACACTGTCTAGCTTGGTTTTAATATGGGTTGCTGTTTTCTGTTTTAAAACGTAAAACTTTATCACAGCACGAATTTCGTTTCTTTCCATTGTTAAGAAAATTTACGACAGAGAAAGTTCTACGTCCTATCAAACAAATTCCACCCGTTCGATTAAATTCAAATTTGGCGTTCTATTTTGAAAAAGATGCCAAAATATAATGTAATATTTTTTTTTGTCGTATCATTTTTTTAAGTTCGTCGTTTCGGCCAGTTATCAATCAGCCCAGGTATATCGGGGACTCTTCCGCTTGACCACTTAATTTTTTTTTCGCCTGGCTCATGCGGAAGCGCCCGGTCACGCCCCCTTGGCCTTTTAGAAGAAAGCGATAACTCATTAGTTGCCATCTGCACTTCGCAGCTTCGTGACGTATCCTGTGTACTCCTTTTGAGAATTTTACGGACGAACTATTTGACCTTGACGTCAAGTGGGTGGGGCTAGAGAGCGCGTTCGTTTTTCGAGCGCAAGCAAAAATGTGCTTAGTGGTGGTCAGGCGCAAATGTCCCCGATAGTATACGAACGAAAGTAGTCGTTACATGAGGCATGGCAGTAGCAGTTTAGTGGATACAGACAGACACCACACCACATACAGAGTTTGCGAGGTCAGTTGTTGATCAGATGAAGCAGATTATAATAGTATCGTTTGATACCTGTTATTAGTATTGTGCGCGGCTGGATACGCGGCATAAGGCTGGTTGTACAGCGACGAACTGACGTAAGACGAAGCCGCGCTGCCGCTACCGTACTGTTGCATACTGAAAGAGAACAGAAAGTTAATAGCTTGATAAAAACACAAATATAGGGGCTAGGAAAAAGAAACATTAATTATGGCATTATTTTACTGCGTCCGATTTGATCCTAGGATAAGTATGAAAATCTATGCAAAGAATATATCAAGCGGCGGCTGCGATTTGCACACTCAGTCATCATCATCATCATTTCAGCTGAAGGACGTCCACGGCTTGACGAAGACTTCATAAGGATTTTCACATCACAATATAAGGATTTTCACATCACAATGACCACGACAATGTGGGTGCCACCCACCCCACAAAGTGGACCGACGATATGATGAATCGCAGGGCCCGGCCGGTCATACTTAGTACCGCATCGAAATTCACGGGATACACGTTTAACGGTTAGGCGCTTAATATGAATAGTACTGTAGGTTTCGTATAAGTTTATGTCGCTGTATAGGAGCGGAAAACCAAAGGTTAGAATTTACTTTTCGTGCTACTAAACGTAGTTCTGTTAATTGAACCGGACTTAATAATAGCAACCAATAATCTCGTTCAGGAACAATAATGATTGATCGTAATTTGGGCCGACTTGAGGGGCTTCTCTAATCCCCAATCGTTCGTTGACCGGCCGAAGTCAAGGAACTGACGACGGGCAAGGCCATCGCCAACTACCTGTTTCCTGTTCTTCGTATTTTTTATTACGTAAATAATTTTAAAACTGAAATGAATTCAAAAGTTAGGAAATGAATAATAATGAGTTTACACAAGCGCCTCTAGCGTTTAAATAATAAAATATTTTAGTTCCGCTACTCGTCGATAGATGACGCTACCAGTATCAAAAAATTGATGAATGGGGCACGCTTTGAGTATGGCACGATAAGGTTTGCTTGTGGAAATGGCGCTATAATGTTGCGTATGTATAGTGGCGTAAGTAAAATCGAGTAACAATAATTTTATCTCTGTTCTCACCTATTGTAGTACTGATAGGGCAGTGCGGACTGGTCGTAGGGCAGCGTATCGCCGTACAGCGCCACGTCTGCCTCGCACAGCCCCGGGCTGCGCACCTCGCTCTTGACGCCCCCTGGTGCACAAAATTACTATAGCAGACTTTTTTAAGATGTTTCGGGTTTTCGAACAAGCTAAGGTCAATTTTATGACTAAAGATAAGGCAGTATTATAGTAGACAGTTCAAGGGGCTCCGGGTACTATAGGAAGGTAAGTGTGACTGACACAGATCATAAAAACTAAATTGATGGCAGCTTTTGCATTTTTTCTTGTCGTGGTGAGCCGTATTTCGAGCACAACTATTACACTTTACTAACTATCGGAAACCGGCCAATGCTGCGACACAAACACAGCAATGCAATTTGAATTTCTCTAGACGTAAAAGAGATGTAGGTAATCGCAGTATTTAGAGAGAATTCATCTCAGATCTGGCATTGTCTCCAATAATCATCTAGTAAATAAAAACACGACTGCGCCGACAAAAAAAATATAGCCAGTAGTGTCACTCGGGCCAAATCTGTTTAGGCATATGGTGCTACAAAGAAACTCACATAACATAACATAGTACATACTTACATACATAATATATACCTATATGAACCCTGAACACATTACACTTTTTTTGGGCAGTCGTGTAAAAATGGTAGAATGCCGTAGTATCGTGGTAACTATTTATTTATTCCTTGTTATGATGGAAGACCGGGATAAAACTCATACGCTTATAATTTCGTCTTCTCAAACTAAAAGTTATAGTAACTTTACGTCGTTTAAATTAAAAAAAAAATTCTATGGTTTAAAATTCGGAAGGCGCTATCTGAACTACCAGGCAAGCATAGATTTGATACCATTGCCAAATTTACCTGCACTATCGTCATTCATCAACCAGGCTACCGCAGACGGCGAGGAGGTGGAACAGAGCCCGCCGGACGACGTCAGCGGCAAAGCCAGCCCGAGCGAGTTTACGCATCCGTTCGGAAGTTCGCTGTCCGAAGTACCAGGCAAGCATAGACTGTCGACGGTGGGCAGGCTAAGCGAGGTGTTCGTTGTCGTCGTTGTGGTTTGAAACAGCGTCGAACTGCAAAGTCAGTACAGTAAATGAGTCTCCAAAAATTATAGTCTACATTCAGCCTATGCCCAGCAATTACATAAAATCACATTTTTTTTGCATTGTGACTACAAACTGGTAATCGCCATTATGTACTTACAAAAATAAATCAGAAATAGACCTGTCACTTATTGAAATGCGAATGTTATCTTATCACGGATATTATGTTATCTATGGGTTAACCATAATCTACTTAACAAATTCAACTAGAAACAACTAGAGAATGAGGCCAGCGGATACACGATATGACGAACTTACCTTCCCGATACTAGGAGTGCAGGAAGCGACGCATCTTGCAGCAGTGAGGGAGGCGAATTTGACGTGGATTCCGACTCGCACGGGCTCGCGTTGACTTCACCTGATAGCCTGCAAGGAAATTGGTAATATAGTTTTCTTGTAAAAAATATGGCTAACGGGGCTGCTGGTTTGGTTAATAATTAATAATAAATCAATTAATGTTCTCTTAAAAGTATACATTGCTGTCTAATAAATGAATAGCGTCATCTTTTATTATTATTATTATTTGCGTCTAATTTTCTTTACTTTCCAATCGTCATTCGTCTATGACCAGAATAGGAAAAAACATCACATAGTACATACATACCAGGTTAACATAAACGCTCCATAGCTCTTAACCTTACAGTTCTATTACTAAATGACATCTGTTCGAACTTTTGTTTGTTGTGATTGTGACGTAAATTGCTACCAAACAAATACGTAGGCACAAACATTTGTTCTAAAATCGTCAACGATGGTTAAACAATCTACTATTAAACAAATTCTTACCAAATGTCATATCATAAATGAAATTGGATGGTTAAAGCCAATGTCAAGTAGGACACTTTAGAGATTATTCTGTGATAACCTGTCCTGCTTCACCACAAGTCAAGGTAAAACAAGAAAAAATTGTTGTACGTGACGTGACCCATGTCCGACTCGTCGTTCCTTGTCACTTAGACCATTTTCCATGAAAATATCGCAACTGTGTTCAACATGAACTTCAGTACCAGAGCAACATAAAATAAAAACGTCAACAAATTAGTCATTGTAATTAGGTAGGCGTGTAAAAGCGGGCATCAAACAGATTGCACCAATAATTCACACAATCAAACCATGTTGGTTACAATTTTAAATACAGTGATATAACTAGGGCTGTCTTTTTTTTTTTTTTTTTTGACGGACCTAGTCTCAATTTATACCCGAGTGGTAATATAGTGGGCGCGGACTTGCGGGGGAGCAGAAGGTTCGTACCCCTTAGGAATTTTAAACTAGGGCTGTCATTTGGACTTATGAGGATTTCACGGTTTTAAACCTTATATTTATTAGGTTCAGGTTCAGGCATTTATTTAATTTTACGGTACTGTTAATTTAGAAACAGAGTAGGATTTTAGAAAAGTTAATAATAAGACAGAAACGAAACATTTAATATAATTAATAGGAAAACCATTTTTTAACCGACTTCAAAATGAGAATCCTCATTTTTTTGGAGTCGGTTTAAAAAGGTTCTCAATTTGATCGTATATAAGTATAGGTATTTTTTATGTGTGTTCGCAGATAACTTCGTCGTTTATGAACCGATTTTGATGATTCTTTTTTTGTTGGAAAGGAGATATCTTAAGAGTGGTACCATGACAAGGAAACCAGGATCTAATGATGGCATCCCAGAGAAATCGAGGGGAACCTTCGAAAATCATAGCAGCGACTGGTGCGTTTGTTAATTTTTTTCATTAAGTATTTTAAAGCACTCCTATTTACACAACCCGCTTCACATTTTCTGTGTGTTTTTCCTAGACCCAAGGTTGCCTGGAAGAGATTGCTACCTTAGCAATAAGGCCACCTGTTGACTTTTATGTTTCTGTTATGTTTTCGTTTGGTGTCAATAAAGTATATTTATAAATGGATTTGTATATTTGTATTGTATTTAATGAAGGTCTGGAGTCGATCTGATGATGGAGCCGAAAGACTGTCGAGGAAACTCCTCAACAATTTACAGCAATACCAATACCAATTTACCTGGTGTTTGGGCTTGATAAATTTGTTTTTTAATTTTTTTAGTTTCCTGTTTGAAGTCACTTTTTTTTCGTTAAAAAGTACAAGAAGATTGTTTTTAAACATTTCAACAAATATAAAATATATACTCGGAAGGTCTACAACTCACAGAGCCACTATTTATCATTTTGGTGTGTCCTAGGGAGCCCACTAAAGTTCTGCTCACCCCTTCGGGGATAGGAGCGTGATGTTGTGTGTGTATTTTTTTTGTTTTGCCCGAAAAATGGGCGGGAGTGTTTCCCAGTCTGAAAATCCAGCTCTTGGCCAGCCCTAGTTATAGGTACCACATGCCTCATCACCGCTGGATTTATCTATCAGTTTACATGTGCTCCGATTAATTCATCGCTATCACCGCACAGCTTGCTGTAATTTGTAGTCGCAGGCGCATGCGTGACGTCACGGATATCGATCTGGCGGGTATTTCCGGTACGGTTTGAATATAGAATGCGCTTATTTTTAAAATGATAGTATACTCACCGGCTCATCTGACCGCCCACTCTTCATTTCAGGGAATACTCGTGATTCTTTATAATTCTATTAGTTACAGCTGATGTCAGTTAAAAAGTTGTTAATTTAACGTTTATTTAAGTGTGTTTGATTTATCGTAAAATTATCAACAAATCAATTGTAATGTATAACAATAAGCGTAGGTAGTTAAAAATTAACCCGAAATACAAGGGTGGGCGGTTAGATGTGCCGGTGAGGGTAGTTAAAAACGGCTTATGAGCGGTCGATGAAGGTGGTGGGGGGTGTTCGAGAATACCTTTTATAGAACATGTATTTTTTTGCGGCCTGTATGTTTATGTGTTTGTATACTTTGTCATCAAAATTCATTAATTAACCAATCCCAATGGCTTTTTCATGGCTAAGGTGATGACTGATGGTTGTTTGTACTTCTAAATAGGTACATAATGTAACCTTATTCTGCTGCTTACGAACAAAACAATCGATAAATTAGAAGATTTAAAGCATAATGAATAACAACTTGTTTATAATATTCACAACCAAGAACTCTGGACGCCTTTGACTTCAATTGTTTTTTTAAATGTTCCGTTGAAGAGAGTCAGTATTCAGGGTGTCCAGAAATAAGTGCGGCTCTTAATTAAAAAGTTTAGTTAAGTTAAAGTTTTAACTTTAGATAATATTTGTTATTTACTTTAAGCCAAAAATAAAGTTAAAACATTAAGTTTCAATTTATTTAGAGAAACAAACAAAATATATAGGTAGTGAATTCTCAAAACGGCACATTTTTATAAAACACAACGATTAAACATTTTAGTAGGAATAATTAAATTAATTATAATAAAGTATTTTGTGAATAAATAAAATTGTGAATACACCTGAAAAAGTAGAGTTCAGTGGACAACCACTGTATTTTGTATTATTTTAACATTTTTAAGGATAACTAACAGCATCAGCTTAAGACATGTATTAGACAAAGATTTGTATTATTATTATTGTTTGCATGCTTAGTTTTTAGGTTAGATATGTGAAACTGGTATGTAACCATTTATATTGTAACACCCTTGTAACCATATCTATAGCAAATAAATATTATTATTATTAAAAAACTATACCATAATAAATCTAAATCTATTTCCTATACCTAACTTCGAATTCACTTAGTAAACGTTTAATATCAGTTAAATCCGACCCGTTGCAGTGTGAATGGCTCTTAATCCGAAACAGCCTGTATTATAAAGCCCTGTTTACACTAGACGAGCGTTCAAGTGTCATTTTAGTTCAAGCGTATCGTGTGTCAAAGCGCGGTGTTTTAGTACCGCCATTGTCACTTGCTTTTAATTGCTAGATTTTTTTTAATTTGGGTTTTTAGTTCTTTTACTGTTTTGGCTTTTGGGGTTGCGTAGGTGGAATGGTTTGGTGTAATTGTATACTAACTAACTTTTTTTACATGCCAAAGTGGTAATATACCCGACGCGGAAAAATATTGAAAAATACAACTCATTTCAGTAGCGTTGAAAACAGGCGGTATATACACCGTGAAATTTACATCGTTTTGTTCCCGCCGTGTAGTGATAGTACCCGTCAAACTGAACAACTTTTCACGAAAAAGAAATTTCCAGCGACAAAAAAATTTTTGGTTTCTCCATACAAAGTGCGACTCCCGACCGACCCATTTTGTATGGAGAGACCAAAAATTTTTTTGTCACAGGATTTTTTTTTTTCGTGAAAAGTTGTTCAGTTTGACGGGTACTATCACTACACGGCGGGAACAAAACGATGTAAATTTCATGCTGCATTTACGAGGATATATTTTTATATCTCAGTCTACTCGTGACCATGGAGCGTGCGACCGTTCCGAAATATCGAGGTAACAATCACACTAATAATATATTTGGATACTTAGATGTTTGGATGATTGTTCCGCTTTCACGCCTAAACTACTGGACGGATTTGGATGAAATTTGGAGTAAGTATAGTTTGTACCGTGGATTTTACCGGGAAAAGTCGTATTCCCACGGGAAAATCTTACATAACGCGAGCGTAGCCACTGGCGGACCGTTAGTATTAAGTGTAACCGTGGTAATAAACCCGAAAATAGTGACAATTTTAGTATATTTTTATATTTCAGTAAACGATACGTCAATGCGTGCCAGAAATAGCAGTTTGTTCTGAGTGGACCCTCTATCTGGGCTCCGTTTTACGAAGCAACAAGTTACTAGTAACACGTTACAATTTGATATACATTGCGTAGCCAATTTGCCTAAACTTTAAGCCCTTACCGTTTTATCTAATCGTCTACGCAATGTACGTGACTTGTAGCGCCGCGGCCACCTACTTTGGCTCTATATTGTAAGTAAATGTCAAAGTTGTTTTGTGGTATATTTGTTACTCAGTCAAAATCGGCTAATCGGATTTAGATGAAAGGTTCACATAATAGTATATAACCTGGATAGTTTATAACACATAGGATTCTTTTTACAGGAAAAAGTTTTATTCCCACAGGAAAATTGTATATATCATGATGGCGGGAAAACAAGGAATGGTGACGATTTGCCAAAAGTAAATGAAATGAGTTATGAAGTGAACCCTTATTTTATACTTCTATTATATGCGGAACCCCATGTATATAAATTAAATACCATTTCTTTCAGTTTTTTGAATTCCTCGTTCTCTCAGTAGTCGTAATAAAACTGCGTTAACTGTGTCCAACAAAAGACTTCACGACGTTTTAAGAACGTCTTCGAAAAACTTCAAACGGTGGAACCGGAACTAGCACTTTCTAATAGTAGTTGAAATTTATTTGTTCTTAAAGAAATTGTTCTTGGCATTGCGTGTGTGTGTGGAATGGTTATTGAAATTGCAATACACATTTACATCGTTTTGTTCCCGCCGTGTAGTGATAGTACCCGTCAAACTGAACAACTTTTCACGAAAAGAAAATTTCCTGCGACAAAAAAATTTTTGGCCTCTCCATACAAAGTGAGACTCCCGACCGACCCATTTTGTATGGAGAGACCAAAAATTTTTTTGTCACAGGATTTTTTTTTCGTGAAAAGTTTTTCAGTTTGACGGGTACTATCACTACACGGCGGGAACAAAACGATGTAAATTTCATGCTGTATAAATTGTCACAAAAATGACAGCTGATAGAAATATAAAAATGAAGAATGCATATAGCATATTTCGAAAGATTTTTCGGAAACAGAACGTCCCTCGAAAAATAAAATTATAAAAACATACTACATAGCTCGACGAACTGATAACCGATTGGGAAGAAAGGTTCTCGAATGGCGACCGCGGGCCGCAAGGCGTAGTGTTGGACGGCCTCCCACAAGGTGGACAGATGACTTGGTGAAAGTTGCTGGGCGCCGGTGGATGCAAGTAGCGCAGGACCGGTCACGGTGGAAACCTATGGGGGAGGCCTATGTTCAGCAGTGGACGTCTTCCGGCTGAGATGATGATGATGATGATGATGAATGATGATGATGACTACATAATTGCCGTTTTATTTCCCTGCTTGGAATCGAACATGTAACCTTTACACAGAAGGTGCACTCTTCTACATTTTCTGTAATAAAATTAAAATACATAGGTGTCATCATCATCATCAACAGATCTTATACGTCCCCACCGAGGGGCTCGAGCTTACTCTGATTTAGGGCGATCAGGCCTTAGTCGATCACGCTGGCCCAGTGCGGGTTGGTCGACTTCACACTCAATCTTTGAAATTCTTCATAAAAATGAATTCGAAATTCGAAAACACACATTCAAATGCCATGAATCATCATTATTATTTGACATAAACTAAAAATATTCCTAAATGCAGATGTTACGTTGGAGTTGTGCTAATGTGGCTCCTATTAGCATAGATTTAAGATCATTAGCGAACAACATTATTGTTTATTTTAATTCATCGCTCAAGCTAGTTTATTGGCCGTGACTTTGTTTGCATATTATTTTTGAACAATTTGCTATCAGAGAATGTTTTTTTATTGTTATTAATTGTACACAAAAACATTACAAAGTAAACAACACAACAGGCAGGTATATCTCTGTTTCAGATAACATTGGAATAATCTTTAATATGATACATTTCCAGACTTAATACCAATCTCGATGAGCTGACAAGTGGGAATCACGAATAACCTTTTTTTCTGTCATACGTATTTTTATAATTTTTCCAATGTTATTTGAAATACACCTTCAATCAATCAATCAATCAATCAGCCTGTTGCAGTCCACTGCTGGACGTAGGCCTCCCCAAGGGTACGCCAAAGCGTACGATCACCCGCTTTCCTCATCTAGCCACCACCAGCGACCTTCCTCAGGTCATCAGTCCACCTGGCAGGGGACCACCTTAGGTGCTGCTTATTTCTAAAGAAATATTATTTTTATTATTTTTTAGTTACAATTATTATGTAGGTTTTTTATTTAATATTTTTAATTTACAGTAGATTAAAATAATTTACTCTGTTTGGTTATGTTATCAAAGTCCATTTAGTTGAAAAACCACATTTTCGGAAATGGGCCGTTCCTCGCAAGTCCAGATGCGCTTGATTCGTCAATTTTGCAACACAAGCATTAGGTCAGTAATAATAAAAAGGAAAAAAAAAACAATCGGAAATGCTGTGTGTTCTACAGACATCATCTTTACTCAAATAAACAAATTTTAAATTCGTTTTAGACTGGGACTGTACGCGTATTTTACATCATGCGTAACGAAATATAAAAAAATCGATAGCTACGGTTTCAAAATATTCATCAACATCATCAACGGCCCGCTACAGTCCACTGCTGGACTATGAGCCTCCTCCATTTAAGTGTTTGGTTTTGCCATAATCTCCACGCTTGTCAGGCGGGTTGGAGATCGCAGATTAAAAGGTTACTGTATCAGAGAGCGCTGCTGCCCGTTCCCTGTTCAATGTGTAGTCCCAAAGTCGCCTCTTACGACACCCACGGCCACCTGAAATATTACACTTCAAAATATTACACTTAACGTTTCTTAAAAAAAATTGTTTGCAAAAATGTGAGCTCATGAACAAACTGACTTTTACATAACAAATATGTATACATACAGTCATTCATTTTATTAATTTTATTGGCGGAATTATTAATAATCTAGGCGCGGTTCATTTTTTTAACGTTATTATGACATTATTCTATTAAGTTAGTGCTGTTTTTTTTAAATATTTACGTAATAAACTGAGATCATCGACTGTTTGGCAGTTTGTTACTAGTTTGTCGCCTGTGACTTTGTTTGCTTGGTTATTTTCAGAAACTATACTAAAACTTAAGCCACGGGTAATACTCTGACAGTAGAGTTAGTTTATCTGATTACTATACTCAGGATCTGCCTCATTATCCTTTAAACCACATAACGTGTTAGTGATGTGTTAGGTTCTCGAATGGAGACCGCGTCTTGGGAAACGTAGTGTGGGACGCCCCCCTGCCAGGTGGACTGATGACCTGAAGAAGGTCGCTGGTGGTGGCTGGATGAGGAAAGCGGGTGATCGTGCGCTTTGGCGTACACTTGGGGAGCAGTGGACTGCAATAGGCTGATTGATTGATTGATTTGAATTTTATACAGTACGAAAACAGCGCACAGAAAATGTTAAGCGGACGGTATCCATAAAATTTTTGCTCTTAGAAAACTATGTAAATTACGAGCCCAACCTTAAAGTGCGCCCTTAACTCGCCTAATCGCTCAGAACAATGGATCCTTATGCCCTTCGGAAAGGCATAAAGAATGCAAGCTCCCGTATTAAAAAAATAAAAATAAAAGGAGAGAATTGCTGATGAAAAGCAAGGTTCTGCCGGTCTACGAATTCTATTGGCAACTTTTTGATGTTAGATGGAATTATCTATTTTTTTATATCGGTAGCAAGTGACGGTGAGGACTGGAAAACTTTATACGGAAGTCTATTATAGTATAGATCGCGCCAAACTTCTAGACCGCTCTGAAGTTGCTTCGCGCATTGCGATATTTTGCAGTAGCAAATCGAATCGTGCCGTGTTCAGAGCGGTCTAGAAGTTTGGCGCGATCTGTACCTATTTACTTTGGCTGAAGAAAGTAGTCGGTAGTTAGTCATATAGGTACGTCCCCTCCGTGGGGCTCGAGCCTACCCTGAATTAGGGCGATAAGGCCTTAGTCGACCACGCTGGCCCAGTGCGGATTGGTCGGCTTCACATACAACCTTTGAATTTCTTCGCAGGAGTGTGCAGAATTCATCACGATGTTTTCCTTCTCAGAGCGTCGAATAAACGTACATATGAATTCGAAATTCGAAAACACATAGGTACGTGGTGGGGATCGAACCCGCGTCTCCCGGACGGGAGGCAGCAGTGGCTCTAGCCACTAGACCACCGACGCTCTTCGTTATAGTCGGTAGTTAGTACAGTTCCAGAAATGCTAAAGTCGCCGCCCGCGCCGCCGGGGAGTTCCTTTCACTTCTGCCACACTGCTTACCCAAAACAATGTTGTAAATACAAAATTTGGCGTGGCCCAAGGGGAATCCCACCGAAAAACTACAACTGCCGATTGTCTCAATCGTCATTTAAATTCTACGCATGTCTTTTGTTTGGTTAAAACAAAATTATTTTCACATCAACTTAAGTGATTTCATTTTATGAAAGGGTTTACTTTTTAACCTAATAACTGCGGATCTCTAAACCCCAGTAGACGGTTCGCCATTTGGCGGCCACGTGTCAGGCGGCGCGGGCGCAGGACTCTATTAATTTTGCTGTTTTGCAGCCAAAGAAAACGAAGATGTTTTTTTAGACGATTCGTCACCAAAGTGTCATCTTGTGAATTTTTGTGTTGTCTCTGTGATGAACGGAAGGGTTTAAATTTTTGGTTGGTTGTTTTAACTTGATATATTCTGTAACTCTACTACATTGATAAAGGAAGGAACAACAGTACTTTTTATGGTATGGCAGGCTATAAAAATTAACTGAGCGTTTTGCTTCCACTTTTTTGATGCGAACTGCTACATTGTGGAACTAACTAAGTAGTTGCCTGCTTCCGTGTTTCCATCCAGAGAACTATAGACAAAAAATAAATAGTTAAAAAAAACTAAAAAACACGCTTTTAAAGAACATCAAACTAAAAAGTGAAAATAATTCTTAATATACATATAAGCTGAAAACAATATTGAACAATTATTGTAAAAAAAGCGTGGGTTGCTCAATGTACGAAAAATATGGCACAAAGCAATATTTTTTTTTTTTTTTTTTTTTTTCAAATTATTGTATTGTCGCCGGTTCTTGATAAGTGTATAACGTTTAAATTAAGGGGCTACATGACGGCGCAATAACGCCACTTCGAAAAAAAATCATAACTCCGAAAAAACTAAATATATAAAAAAAGTGGACGATCATTTTAAAGTGTAGGTACTTTAGTATTTTTAGAAATACCGAATTTTATAAAATCTTATACGGTGTAGTAAGAGATAGCGAAAGTGCTAAAAACGGCCGTTATTAGCACTTTCGCTATCTGTTACTACAATTAACAACAGATAACCGAATTTATCAATTCTAAAACAAGTACAACAAGACTAATGAAACAATTTGATCGTTCATATTTTTGATATTTTGTGTTTTCACTAAGTTATGATTTTTTTATCCAAGTGGCGCTAGTGTTCATATAGGGGGGTACCCTTAAACCTTAAATCTGTCCGTTTATAGTGGGCAAAATCGAATCCAAAGGAGTCAGTTACAAACAAACATACAAGCATACAAGTGAAGCTAATAAAAGCGTAATAAAAACAGGCATCTTCTGGGCGAGCGTACTCCATCTTCGACCTCATCATCATCGGGTTCCATCAGCTGAGATAGAGGTCAAACGCAAGCCTATTCATTCAATAAAAATAGCAGAAGTGTAAAGTAAAAACAATGCAAAAAAAAATGGTGTAAGTGCCTATTCCATTTCGTTACTATTAAATATACCTACTAGTAAATATTTGTTGAGTTCGCAAGCCACTATTTTCGAGTTAAACAGAACCAATTTTTTATTTTATTTTCAAAGTCAAAATTATTTATTTCCATAGGATGTTATTACATCACTTAGATCCGTCATGACATTTTTTTTGGGTGAGTTCACTCATACAAGCATGTAACACTTTTCGAAAAATATTGCTCAGCCATAATACATATTTTGTACTGATATGTGAACCATTACTCAATAAGCTATTTAGGACTCTACCTACAGCAAAAATCGCAAGAAAATGTCTCAACTTTTTAAGTCGAGGCATTCAGCTTAAAAATACTGAATGCAATAGAAACACGTACGACAGAGTAAAAAAAATAAAAAGTATATTTTTACACGTCACCCGATCCCTCAGATCCTGCTGTCAAACTGTTAAAAAAGTCATACCGCGTAACGGAATGGAATCGCGTCAAAAAATTGATTTATACCGCTCAAAACATATTCCAAAGAACTATTTTTCAAATGGCAGTTATTTTAGAAATGTTTAACGACATGTTGATGGAAAAAATTGCTATGTTTAACACTAATTAACCAGCTGGAGTGACATATTCTACTGATTGCGTGGTTGTGTTTTGATTTGGTTATTTGGTTTGGTTTTGGTGCCGATAGAGTTACTCTATAATTATTGCGATTCTTCATTGCACACTTAAGTTTACAAGGTAATATTAAAATTAATTACAAAGGCGAGCTTATCTCTGTAAGAAATCTCTTCCAGCCAACCTACAAAGGGGTGGAAAAGGTGAAAAACAGAGCGGGCACAGGGATGTGCGCTAAATATAGGTAAATTAGCCTAAAAAATTATACCTAATAAATAGGTACATACATACATACATACATACATAACTATGAAATTACATAATACTACTTTATTATACTTTACTTACATACATAATAAAACACATATAATATATAAATACATCATTAACGGCCCGTTACAGTCCACTGCTGGAATAAATACATACACAACATAAAATAATATCAAGAGAGACGAGATCATTCTGACATAAAAATTACTTTTATTGACATGTGGAGTCATCTATTTTTAATAATAAAGTAAAAAAGACTTCTTAATTTTATTTTTATTCGATTTAATTCCAGAGTTTAGCAGAAATAAATGAATAGTTGTCGACCATCAAAATAAACATCGTAGAATCGACGACATGTTTTCTCGTAAGTTAGGAAAGGTTAAAACTGTAATTCGTGTCGCAGTAGCAAATCATTAATCTTACGTTTTTTATTAATCTTACGTTTTTTCTATCAAAGCGAGAGGAATCCGAAATTTCTTGTAAATATGAATGAGTTAGGTGAAAAGTTAATGATTTACTGTAATTAGTATTGTTGAAGTGATTAAAAAGATGCATTGTATGGTGTGCTTCGGTGGTCTAGTGGCTAGCGCCGACGTGGGTTCGATCCCCACCACGTACCAATGTGTTTTCGAATCTCGAATTCATAATATGTACGTTTATTCGACGCTCTGACGCTCAAGGCAAACATCGTGATGAAACCTGCACACTCCTGCGAAGAGATTCAAAGGTTGTGTCTGAAGTCGACTAACCCGCACTGGGCCAGCGTGGTCGACTAAAGCCTAATCGTTCTCATTCAGGGAAGGCTCGAGCCCCTCAGTGGGGACGTATAATGAGCTGTTGATTGTATGGTGTACTTTTAAAAGGCGTCGTAGTAAATGGCAAAATGAAAATTGTAAAAAGTAAAACGACTGAACGGGAGTCGTTTAAGGTAGCTAGCTAAGGGATGTGAGTTTAGTGCCAGACAGGCGAGACAGCCTGAAAACTAGGCTATATATTTTTATATAGACATGAAAGTCGGTGTATGTACCTTCGTTTAAGTGCGTATTTAAAAATATCTCGCTAAATGTCAGTGCACGAGAAAAAACGATTTCGCGAGATCTGTCTCAATCAATCAATCGACCAATCAGCCTATTAAGATTGCAGGCCAAACGAAGGTTTCCCCAAGGGCACGCCAAAGCACACGATCACCCGCTTTCCTCATCCAGCCACCACCAGCGATCAGTCCACCTGGCAGGGGGGCGTCCCACACTACGTTTCTCGAGATCTGTCTAACAAATCGTTTTTTGTGCTTTTTGGGAGATCACTAAAGTTCTGCTCACCCCTTCGGTGATATGAACGTGATTTTGTGTGTATGTTAAACGACTGAACCGTATTTTTTATTGAATGTGAAAGTTAAGTGTTTTTTTTTTCATCTTCATCAGAATTTAATAAACCGGCAAAATTCAAAATCAAATAATGGATTAGGCGCACATGAATGCGAGAGTATCTCTAAGCATCTGTAAACTCAGCAATACCGCCCGTTGTAACATTAAACCATTGTCCGTCCACTTCCTTTGATCGGGGCGTGATAATTCGCGATGCGATCGAGAGGGTGGCACTAGGACTAGGGTTGTTGCATTTAGCTTTATTAGGGTGGCAAATAAAACACAAATCATCAACAGCTCATATGAGCATGACGTATATACGTCCCCACCGAGGGGCTCGAGCCTACCCTGAATTAGGGCGATTAGGCCTTAGTCGACCACACTGGCCCAGGGCGGGTTGGTCGACTTCACACACAACCTTTGAATTTCTTCGCAGAAGTGACCACCGACGACACGCTCTATAATACGGTGCTCTTTTTAATTTTAAAATAAAAGCAGCTTGAACACTTTATCGTAAGCGCCATGTTTCACGATAACTCTAAAATATAACTAAGATAAAAAACACCCTTCATCTCATCAATAAAATGATTTTCAATTTCAGTATCCGCTACGGCATGAGTGTACGTTAAGGTTTCGAAGTGTCTATGTTATTCGTTCGTCCATAGCGCGGCGCGGGCTTGGAATTTCGTTATAAATTATTAATTTATTTGGGTTATCAAACAGTGCGCACAATGGCCCCGATTCACACTGTCACGCTCTAATCCTTAATTTAAGTTAGTCTGTCCTTTTTACCTTTTAAATATTGAAAAGGGACAGGAGATGGCCATTCTAATTACATCGAATTTGAACCTTACGGCCGTGTCGATTGCACAATTTTAGAGACCACTTAAAACATGCGACTTAAAAATCTCTTTAACTGACAGCTATGCCCTTATTTTAGATTATCATTCGTTCAAATTAATATCATTCGTTCATCACCTCTCTTTCATTGGTCATAAGAACGGAAAGGATAGCTGGATTTTAAAATTAGAATTAGAGCATGACATCCCGAATCTAGGCCATTGTGTATTTAAAACTGAAATTTATCATAAAAAATAAAGATATTTAAAACTCGACGACACGCCTTTATAAATGGAATGAAGTTAACCGAACTGGTTTTAAGTTTTAATTAAGGTCATAAATATAATTTTGTTAATGAAGTTGACTGGAGGTCTATTAGAACGTCATCCGTTTACATAGTGATCAGAGATCGTGATCACTGTAATAGGGGATCGGACTACTTTTTTTAATTTTATAAATCCATACTTCTTAGTTTCTGCTATCAAACACTAAAATAATTTTTGCTCTATCTTTAAAATTGACTGAGTTATAAAGGTTTGAAATTTAAGATAAGACAGAGAGGCACTTGTGACGTCATTTGTTAGTAACGCCATAATAATAATCTCCATACAAAAAATCGTTTTTGAAAGAGACAGACATATTGAAACTTTAAAAAATCACTGTAAATTCGTTTTTCAACCGATTCTGTTTTCTTCGCGAATCGTCTGCTACTAATCTATATTTTGAAAATAATTAATAAAATATGGTAAATTCATAAAATATGGTGAACAGTCCGATCCCCTATTTGTTTATAGCACCCACGACTTTCCTAATCTACGAGTAATATTGCGAAGCTTTTTCGAAAATGTAGAGTCGCTAGATCGACAGCCCTACCAAAAGTTTTTATTAAATAAGTAAGTAGCTCTTTTCTCGGCAATTGTGTGTTGACAATACGCGGCTTAAGAGCGATTAGGGCCGTTGAGTCGAGGACCCTTCAATCCCTGATGCCCTGGTAGGTAAGGTGGAAATATTGATTATTGTGCCGTGTTTTGAAATGTCAACAAGCTGTTTTAAGTTCAGATGAAAAGACTCTGCTGCCCCCGGCACACATCGAAGGAATTTTTAATCGAAGATTGCGATGAGCTCTCTTCATTTTCAATAAAAACTATGTACTTAAACAATAAAATAAAAGTAAATTTGAAAAGGACTTAAGACAGATTCTAGTTCTAAATTAATCTGTCAATCGAAAAATTACCTCGTTAACTGTTCCTTTTCTTCTTCATTGTGTACATTGAAACTTTTTTTTCCTTAGAAAATTTACAAAAAGATGGTTATGCTGTCTCAGTTTGCAGTTGATTATGGCACATAGGTCAATTAATATTATGAACTGCACTGCACTGTTTACAATAGCAGTTGTGTATTATAGCTGCGATGACATCGTCTCAGCCTCGTGGGTTATTGCTGGCTGTAAATACTTTTAGAATCGTTGGGTTTATTTGAATTTAGAAGAAGAAAATATTCTTTGATCGACAAGAGCTGATTCTATCGTAGACTGTCTTTGTAAAAACTGATGTCGAAATAAAATTAATCTCTTGAATCTTTTGCAACTACATAATTGTTTCTTTAATAAACCGCTTCCACCTTTTCCTCAAATTAGTCCGAAGGTATATCGGGCGGCAATTGGGAATGCGCCTGTGTTGCTCATATTTCTAGAGGTTTTTGTCCCAAACTTGGATAAAGATTCTTAATTTTTACTTAGATATAAAAATATTTGTGCTTTAAATCTACTTACCGATCAGCACCATCGGTGGTGTCCGCCCTCGCCCGTTTTGCCTGCAACCAAACAACATTATGAAAAAAGTGTCGCTTCTGAATTTAGACCTGTAGGTCTACTGGAAGATATTTCCTTGGAAATAAGTAGGCCTTTTACTGTATGTTTTCCTTGAATTATTTATTGTGTACAGTAAATTGTTAAATAAATAAATAAATAATAGACTTGAAGTTGTTATCAGCTCTACATGTTCCCATTGAAGAGCTAAAGATAATCTGGACCCGCTGCATGATGACTGTCGATATAATAATCCGCGCGACATATAAAGCGACCGCCAATAGTAACGTAATTCTTATCTTCGCGCGATATAAACTTGGATACTATTGGCGGTTACTTTATATGTCGCGTAGTTTATTTTATCGACGGTGATCATGCAGCGGGGGCAGGAAAACCCAGTGAATCCTTTCAATCATTACATTTACCAATACAATAACACATAACGGTTGGTAACACAATTCGTGAATCTTTCGAATCAATCCGAGAGGCTTGAGCCTACCATGTATAATGGCCCAGTGCGGGTTGGTCGACTTCACACACAACCGTGAAGGAAAACGATGCATACTCAAGCAGGTTGCCTCACGATGTTTTCCTTCACCGGAAGAGCTTCAAATAAATGTACGAATTCGAAATTCAAAAACACATTAGTACGTGGTGGGAGTCGAACCCGCGTCTCCGGAATTTAAGATTTTCATGTTTTAGGACAAAAGTTTTGTTAGGCATGCAAAGGTTAATGATACGTGCGTGTGCATCGGCTTATATTAGGAATACTAGCCAGCCTTACCTAAAACAAGGTCTAGATTACAAGGAACGGATTTTAAGCATGGTACTCGTAAATACAATATTTATGAGACATTTTAAGGACTTACAATAATAAAAAATAAAAGAGAGAGAAGAGAGGAGGGAGAGGAAGGGGGGGGGGGTAAGTTTAAAATTATATATTATGGTAAATACAAGTCAAATAGCTAAAGTCAACTAGGCACTTGGTGAGTATGGACTATGAAGCGCCAAATTAATTTTTCAGTGTGTTTTTCTTTGCCGTGTGGTGACGGCAGAGTAGAATTTGTCACCAACCCCTACTCTTCCCGTGGGTGTCGTAAGAGGCGACTTAGGGACTACACATTGAACAGGGAACGGGCAGCAGCGCTCTCTGATACAGTAACCTTTTAATTTGCGATCTCCAACCCGCCTGCCAAGCGTGGAGATTATGGCAAAACCCTCCAAATAAGTGTAGGAGGCTCATAGTCCAGCAGTGGACTGTAACGGGCCGTTGATGTTGATGTTTATGTACAAGAGAAACACACTAAAAAAATACAATTCAATTCGGCCTTATTGCTGAGTTAGCAATTTCTTGCAGGCAACGTTTAGGTAAAGGAAAACGAATACTGCGTTATAGATACTCATCTGTTTAGATACGTCCGATGATTTCGCGCTTCGGAAGGCACGTTAATAACTAAAAAAGCAAACATTCAAAAGTGCTTCACGTAACGCCACGCCTCATAACCAAAAACATGGTGCACCCACAAATACACAATACATTCATGACAATTCCATACTGATACCATACAATAGTGTTCTAAGAAGGGACGGTGTTTGAAAAAATATGTCGTTCTACACGTGCGAATCGGCCTCAAGAGCTGCTGTTTGTGTACAGTAGACAGCACATGCAGCTAGACAATTACTGAGTATGACAAAAATATTTTCGTTATTGTTTTAAATAAATGATAATAATAATAGTTGAATTTTAATTGATAATATTAATCGAAAAAATTTTTAATTTTGCATAGGTGGTGATTGTGCTGCAAATATTGCCTCTCTTCTTTTGCTTATTGTGTGGGTTGTAAAGTCGCCGACCGACCTCATTAACCCTGGTGCGAATTATGGAGTCACCAAAAGCCTCTGAAATGGCCCAATCATCAACAATAGTACAAATCCACCACGCTGGCGCACTGGGCCAACTTCCCACACAACCTTTGAATTTCTCCGCAGGAAATTACAGATTTCCTTACGATGATGTCTTCCTTGATGTCCTGGTCTCTGCCTACCCCTCAGGGAAAGCAGCTTGACATTTTGAATGTGTTTATGTCTTTCTTCACCGTAAGAGCGTCAAATAAAATGTACTCGTATCGTACCTACATTATATGAATTCTAAAACACGTCGGTACGTGATGGCCTTCGAATCCTCATCTCCCGAATGACAAGTAGTGATCCTGGCCGAGCGTTGGTGGTCTAGTGGCTAGGGCCGCTGGCTCCTGTCCGGGAGACGCAGGTTCAATCCCCACCACGTACCAATGTGTTTTCGAATTTCAAATTCATTTTTACGTTTATTCGACGCTCTTACGGTGAAGGAAAACATCGTGATGAAACCTCACACTCCTGCGAAGAAATTCAAAGGTTGTGTGTGAAGTTGACCAACCCGCACTGGGCCAGCGTGATCGACTAGGGCCTAATCGCTCTAATTCAGAGTAGGCTCGAGCCCCTCGGCGGGGACGTATATGAGCTGTTGATGTTGACCTTAGCCCGTACATCACCGACGACGGCTCGGTTAAGTTAGAACGGGTAAATGCTAGGACGAAGAAGAGCCGAGGAAGAAGTCTTACTTCAATCCAAATTGGATTGGATTGCTTTTTCTTCGTCCTAGCGTGTTCCCGGCCTAGTGCTGGGGTCCGCTTTCCTACTCAATCTTCTCCACTTTGCCCGGTCTTCGGCATCCTCAGGTGCGAGATTGTTCTCTTCCATATCCGCTTTCACGACCGTGGATTGGGGTAAGTAGAAACATAAAATTGTGATGATTATATTGATTATTTATTAACTCGATGCCGTTAAATTACTTAGTCAATTAAATTCAAACTATTTTATATACTAGCGGTCCGCCCGCGGCTACGCTCGCGTTTTGTAAGATTTTCCCGTGGGAATACGACTTTTCCCGGTAAAAAGTTTCCAGTGTGTTAATCTAGGGTACAAACTATCTCTATTCCAAATTTTATTCAAATCCGTCCAGTAGTTTAGGCGTGAAAGCGGAACAAACATCCAAACATCCAAATATATTTTCACATTTATAATATTAGTGTGATTAACTCGCTAACCTAACCTAAATTACACCAAAATGCCGTAAAATTGGTCAATTAAATTCAAACTATATTATAATAATAGAAAGACAGATTCTTGAATAATTTCGTATAAAGTTAACGACTCGACTTGAAATGAAGACGACAGAGTTATTTCAGCTGACAAGTGTCGTGAATTGAATTAAGTCGTAAATTACGACACAAAACGTGACAGTTTTATTGTGTCGTGCTGCTGCCAGATTATTTTGGAGTGAAAAATTACTTTAACTAATAACTAGTTAGTTTACATGACTTGAAAAGATTTAATAAACGTGATACACTTTATTAATCAACAGCTCATATACGTCCCCACCGAGGGGCTCAAGCGTACTCTGAATTAGAGTGATTAGGCCTTATTCGACCACGCTGCCCCAGTGCGGGTTGGTCGACTTCACACACAACCTTTAAATTTCTTCGCAGGAGTATGCAGGTTTCATCACGATGTTTTCCTTCACCGTAAGAGCGTCGAATAAACGCACATATGAATTCGAAATTTGAAAACACATTGGTTGGTGGGGAACGAACCCGCGTCTCCCGGACGGGAGGCAGCGGCCCTAACATGGACCCGTTGGGAATCAAAGTATGAACTTAATTTGTAGAATCATGGACCTCTGGGACAAGCCCACGAGACGACTTCCACAATTTACCGTGACGTGACATTTAGGTGTCTCAAAAAAGATGTTAGATCTTATTAAACTTTATTTTTAAACGTTTTACGGTCAGTAGGTTAAGTTTGTAGTGAAATTTAACTTGTATAACATCCTTTACGAATCTGAACAACTTTCCCGAAGGAACATAAGTTGTCAGAGGAAAAAAGTGCATATTTCATACTAAGGCCCGGTTTCCGCCAAAGCGGAGAGGATAGGAGATGTGTTTGAATAACCAATCAGATTTCGTTATTTCCACATCTCCTCTCCTCTCCGCTTTGGTGGAAACTGCGCCTAAATCTATCAGCTGACCGCAGGGTTTTGTGGATGCGTTATGATGCATTTTTTGTCATCCATCAGCCGTGTTCCTTAGGGAACGTTGTTCAGTTTCGTGGACTGAACTCTTTGAATCGAGGTAGACCTCGTAGACGTTGGTGGGACGACCTGAAGAAGGATTTTCTGACAGCTCTATAATAGTTCTAATTAA
Organism: Carpatolechia fugitivella; assembly: GCA_951230895.1. Lineage (NCBI taxonomy): Eukaryota > Metazoa > Arthropoda > Insecta > Lepidoptera > Gelechiidae > Carpatolechia > Carpatolechia fugitivella. The sequence continues at coordinate 9,654,803 of OX579665.1, forward strand.
GACGATAGATGGCGCCAGGTGTACTTCGTGGATTCTTTTTTCAAATCCTTTTATGGCCCTGGGTGACTCTGGATTTCTTCGGATCCACGTATCATCAACAACATTTTTTTTTTAATTGGCTGTCGGAAAATCCCCCATTAGCTTGCGATCGAGATGGCTGGAGTGATAGATCTTTGCCCAGAAGTGGGACACAAAATATGTTCCAAAAAAAAAAAGTATCTCATTATTATATTTATGCTATCACACTTTTGTTCTTATTTGTATTTTTTATAGTACCTCATTGAGATTGAGTTAATTCAATTGAAAGTGTGAGTTGACAGAGCGAGGGAGGATAATTTTGAAACCAATAAAGTTCATACTAATATATTAACTGAGCAATAAGCTTAGTTTACCTAACAAATTGTTTAGATGCAATCTCGATAGAAAATAGCATTCTACAAATTGCACAGACTCAAGAAAGCGCTGTAATGTACAACAGTTTATCGATAGAGCTTGTCCCTGATTCTGGCAGGTTTGATTAGATAAAAGTATTTTTCTTTGTTTGTTTATATTTGTATTTTCTTTTTTAATTATTCTTTTGAGCTAAAATAATGAAATTAGTTAGTCGATGAAACGAAAATCTGTTTAAAATACACAAAAATTAACAATCAGTCAGAAAATTTATACAATTTAATAAAAACAAAAACTATTAAATTATAAAAGAATAACACAAAATATACAATAGAAGGCAAGAAATTAAGTTCTCTCGTATATGTTTTTCAAGAATATTTTATTTCCTTATAGTCAACTAAATATACCAATTACAACGAAGCCCTAAGAAAAGGAATTTAGTGTTGCGTATAATAGTTGCAAGTATTGTATGTAATTTAATTTAAAAAACTGAACAACATTTTGTATTGAAAGTTTAGTTATCAAACAACGATCAATTCTTGGCCTTATTTGAGTAGCAGGCTTTTTCAATAATTTATAAATAGCATTCATTTTGTAATTGTCAATATTATATTTAAAAAAGGAAACACAAAGGATGCGACGACTGTGGAGTTTCTTCGGTGAGCTGTGCAGAAGCACAGATTCCGCCATTGTGTTAGTGAACTCACCCAAAAAAATGTAATGACAGATCTAACTGATGTAATAACATCCTAAGGAAATAAATAATTTTTGATTTGATTTGATTTGCCTCTACATACAAAACCACTTGTTCAACTAATAAAATTTACTTATTTTAAACTGACAACCTCCTTGCGGAAACTAGTTCAGTTTCATTGAACTAACGTAATTTGTATTTTACCGGGTTATACAAATTAAGTTAGTTCAATCTTATTAAAATTACGTCAATTCAAATCGGTTTACTTTTTTTTTATTTTATAAATCCAAACTTCTTAGTTTCTGCTATCGAACACTAAAATAATTTTTGCTCTATCATTAAAATTGACCGAGTTATAAAGGTTTGAAATTCAAGATTAGACAGAGAGGCACATACCCACTTGTGACGTCATTTGTTAGTAACGCCATATAATCTCCACACAAAAAATCTTTTTTGAAAGAATTGAAAAAATCGTTATTGAAACTTTAAAAAATCTGTTTTTCTGTTTTTTTTTCTTCGCGAATCGTCTGCTACTAATCTATATTTTAAAAATAATTCATAAAATATGGTAAATTCATAAAATATGGTGAACAGTCCGATCCCCTATTGCTAGAATCGGTACTAATATTTTACACCATAATTGCACAATCTAGTGACTCACAATTGCCCACCCACATGAGTCCTCCTACTGTTATTGTACTCCTAGTAGATTTTGTGACGTTTTCATTGTAAAACCGTTATCATATTGTTGTACAGCTGAAGGCAAACAAACAGGCAGACCAGTTACCGTTGGTCACATATTTTAGTACTCTACCAGATATTCATTCTATTAACCATGTATTTAGTATACAAATGTTTTTTTTATTTTTTTATTAGCAATGCACTAAAATTACATAAATATTTTTTTTCCCGTAATACTAGAAATTTCCACAAATCTCAATAATTTGGCCGCTGTTGCAACAACGTTCAGGTAAAATGTAAAAATATAAAAATACCTACATTAGTTCATTACATAGAATGGTGTCGATTCGGCATACGCCCTACTAAACTAAACTAAAATTAGTCCTGTCACTTTCTATCATTTTTAATTGAAAATGGACCGAAGATCATAGCTTTTGTTTTTGTCTATGACTTCACGACTAACTTCGTGACTAACGTCGTAAAGTCAAAGACAAAAACAAAACCGATGATCTTCGGTCCCTTTTCAATTAAAAATGATAGAAAGTTACAGGACTAATTTTAGTTTAGTTTAGTTGGGCGTATGCCGAAGCGACACCAATACCTCTTATATATTTAAATGAAAAAACAAGAATTCAAAGAAATTGCTTTTTAAAAAAAAAATCTACACTAATAATTTTATAGGCACCAAGAAAATACCTAACATTAATACACATAACACAACCCTCCCAAAAATGTCATCCAAATTATTACAGTAACGGTCATCCATCCCAGATGGTAGATAACGCACAGGATATAAATAATAAGCCTCTAAACGTCCCAGATGCAAAGATTACGGTAACAACATTAATAAAATCAACTCGATTTATTTTACGTCCCGAATCAGGCGCCAGCCAGTCTCTTCGGCCCTTTTTACATAAGACACGTTACGGCGACTAAGCGTTTTTATCATTCATCGGTGTTATTGAAAGACAACTTTACTGAACTTTTAAAGAAAACATTCAATGCACTAAAAATTATTTAGTCGCTTGTAAGTTGCTAAGAGAATTTCTTTGATGTAAGGACTTATAAAGACGATGTTTGTTAATCGTTCGTTAATTGGAAGAAGTTGGTTTAACATAAAATTACAATGTGTTTAGTTAAATAATGTTACTTCTTTTCATATAGCACGTATAAATTTTATTTTCGACTGTATGGGTGATAAAGAGTATTCAACAACAGGTACTGAAAGCACAAAGTACGTCCGCGGCGGCGGGCGGGGCGGCAGCGCGGCGGCGGCGTTGTGCGCCGAAAGTACTGGTATATCTTTTCATACTTTGTTTGTCTATACTTGCAGGCAGTTCATGATATCCTAGTACTTTTGGTACAATCACTTGTGGACATTGTTGCCTTGTCAACAAACAACCTCAAAACTGTACCAAGTTCAACGTTTCCCAGGGAAACATGAGTTTCAAGAAGCTTTTTGGTATACGCAAAGTTCCGAATCATTTCAGTTTCGATATTTAACTTCGTGTATTTTTTGGTTTTGGCAGAAAGCTATTTCTAAACCCTTGCGTTATTTTTTAGGTTATACATAGTTCTCTAAGCAACTTACAAACAAGTATTATTTTCCTTCCACTGCGTCCAGCGTTATTTTTACGTGACGTGACCGAACGTACGTCATCGTTAAGACAAGTGAAGGTACGAAGGCTCATACGCCATTTGAAAGAATGATTTTGATGTCTGAAATAAAAAGATTGGCGGAATATTTGTCTACTCTCACTAACAAAACTAGAAACTTACTCGGGCAGCAGACGTCACCAGAAGGTAAAGCGTATGAGAAAGAGCGTAAATCACGAGGCGCATTCCTCTCGAGGTGTGAGGCCGGCCGATCCCGCGATAGCGCCTAATTTATACGTTTTACGTGGCGACAACGCGCCTGCGCTTTCGTAGCGTTTGTAACACAGGCTGTTCTTTTAATTCGTGTCAAAGCTTTCCTTGCTAGTGTGTCTCTTATGGTTGTGGTTTATATGGATTTTATTCTTGTTTCTTAGTAATGTGAAATTAGTTAAGATTTCGATCAAGCTTAGATTAGGGTTTTAGTTTAGAGTAATTACTTATTTAAAATTTTGCCTATATCTTACATATAATACTAACATTTTTTATCTATAGCAGTAAAAACAGCGCGCGATCTGTGCTCTAGAAAGAGCGGTTTACTAAAATTACAGCTACGCTTGCTACGCCGTAGCAATTTTATTCTAAGGTTTTTTATTATTCAAACAATAAGGTACTCTTGCAATATGACCGTGGTCTAGTGGTTAGGGCCACTGCCTCCCGTCCGGGAGACGCGGGTTCGATTCCCACCACGTACCAATGTGTTATCGAATTATTTCGAATTCCCCGCACTGGGTCAGCGTGGTCAGCTAAAGCTTAATCACTCTAAATCAGGGTGGGCTCGCCCCTTGGTATATGAGCTGTTGATGAAGATACTCTACTTATACATACAACATGATATAGAAATAACAAAATATATTTTTAACTACTGACATAATTTTTAAAATTTGATTATGGCTACGATTGTTGCTACTACGCCGTAGCCATATTTTTGTAGAATCCTTTATTATTTTGTAGAATCCTAAATTGGTATGAAAAATGTACCATCCACACAGAAAAAAATACGTATTTGTTCTGTAAGAACCAATACGTATCTTACATTTTGAGCTATTTTATTGACAGTGTCAGTTTTAGATCGGTCTACGACATTCAGCTACGATCGCTACGTCGTCGCCGTCGTAGCAAAGTTACAAAATCCAAATAACAATTTCTTTTTTAATATTATCTTCAATTTAAAACATTCTGTATCATCTAAACAAGCATCGGGACAAAACGCTCCTTTATTTATCTGTAATTCGTTTATTGTTTTATCTCACTTAATATTTATGATCTGGGACTCCTGCCTCTCGCCGTCTCGCTCCCTCGCTACATAAATTTTTAAATTTATCACCAACCATATTTATGACCTCTGTTTATCGTTGATAATGTACAAAAGATACTGGCTATATTCCTGTGATATTAATTCGATTGGTAACTTTTTATGAGTCATCGCGTGAAATGTCAATTTTAATAGTGATTTATTTCAATGGCGCTACCATTTATTGTTTTGTACACGACTGTAATTTGTTTAAGATGCGCTTTTATTTTGTGCATGTACTTTGTAATAAAATCACGATAACGAATGAAACAAATGTGGGAATAAGTCTCGAGTTTAAACCGTTTTGTCACTTCTTCGAATTGAGTTAAGTCTTTTTGCTTCGCGTCAGTCTTGCGAATTACCAGGACGACATGAAATATGAGGAGATATCTTTTATGAAGTGCACTATCAAACAAGCGTGTCTCTTTATCTAGAGCGCGGGGATTTTCTACTTTTATCTCTTTTCAGGTTTCAGATATCAGTATTATTTTTTATCTATGTGAGTATCACGACTGTAACGCCTGATTATTTTGGTCCAATCAAGAGATTCTTACAATATCTTGGTATTATTTGTCTATGAAATATATCTTTTAAGATACTTTGTTATGTTTACGTCTTGTATTAAAAAGATACCACATGAGTCAACAAAGACATCTCGCCCAATAAATTGCACCGCGCTACGGCCAGCCATCAAGTTTAACAAATTCGTTTTATCGCTGTTACGTCTGGGTGGCTTCAATGTCTTTGTCTATTTACTTTCATTTTATAAGATAAACTTTTTTTTAGTATATACAATAAGTTTTTCTTCTGCAGCGGATGAGGCTTTACGTCTCTTCTGTACAAATCTAGCTTCTCACTACGTTTAGTTTTTGTAGCAGCAATATTATTACTGTAGTTCAGCCAATTTGCACTTATTAATTAACTCTAATTGAGCGAAAGCGAGTCTGACACAACTTTTTTATCTCGTACACATTGTTCCCGCGCAATTACTATAATCTGCGACGGCCGCATTCCAAATTTGAATGGTAGACGTTCTTAGCCTGAAAATGAACTCCGCACGATTATGATAGCCTGGTATCAGGTGGCTAACGACGTACTGTCCCGTAGGTACAGTATGACACCAAGTCGATGTATAACGACTTTTTAATGGCCTCTAAAGATTAACGTATGAATGGGTAACCTGAGCCCGCGGGCCGTTCAACATGGAAAATATAAACAGATTGTCCGTACGTATGTTTGTATGTTCGACGATAAAATTTGGTGTTAGTTACGACGGACACCTCTGACTCGTTGAATGATTGTGGACTGGTGTGTGGTCAGGTTTGGTTGGTACTCGAATTTATGAGGCGAATTCGTCGCTCATATTACGTCTTGATTAGTTTACGCGAGCAACTCAATTATCAACTTTGTATAAAAAGCATTAATTATAACTTTCATGAAATGTGTTTCATTGCGTCAAACACACGGTGGTTTAGCGGATACACCTTGGGTTATTCTCAATTTGAATTTTATGAAATTGAAAGAGTTCAAAAAAGTGATAGAAGTAATTGATTTCAGTGTCATAAAAAATGGTCAACAAAGGCATTAATTTTTTATAAGAAACTCAATATGGGAGATGAATTATTATCAGATAAATTGGAAACAACTTATATAAACAAGTGCGTTAAGCTTTTTGGTTTGCATGCTGAACTACAAGCAAAAATTGTGCATAATCTTTATCGTGCAGCTGAAGAGTTTGTGCGCAGGCGTACGTAAAGTGCTATGGTGCATTCAAAGGGTGCATTTTACTAACTAGTTTGTAGTAGTCACGGTTTTGGTGCTATGGGAAGTTCGAACTCACATTTTTAGCTATACTACCCTCTTTTACTTTTTCAGACAGCATCTCAGTATAATAAATGATTCCGGCTTTTTAAAATTTTGCTGTAACTTAGGTTTCTCTCCTCCTGTTTTGTCTATTTTTATCATTATGTCTGATACAAACTAAAATTTACTTGATGAGTTCGAATTTCCTTTCAAGGTTTCGCATGTGACAGAAGTGCAGGCAGTACAAGACTCTAACCTTAGGCTCGGCGTGGTCCAAGCTGCAGCGCGGGGAAGCGCCGCCGCCGAGGTAGCTACACGGCATCAGTGTCACCATGTCAACGGCATGCCTCACACTCCACACAATGTCACTCTCAATGTCACACTGACAGTTCTTTGCGCGCGAAAAACTTCAGCGGCCATTTTGAATTTTGCGCTTATCGTTTCGTCTTTGAGCGGCGTTTTGTATGTCTTGGATTTGTGTGTATGGACTTTTTTCTATCCATAGTTTTTCAACCTAGGTTAAATAAAATGATTTGGGTTAAGCTACTTTCGCGTTTTTTTTTGCTGTCAGAAGTGTTTAACACGCTACGTTGGTGGCTAGTTATTGAAAGCTTGTTAGTCATCATCACCCTGTGGCGGTCGAAAAATAAAAACAAAGAAAAAAATTACAACTTCGACGGACCACCCACATGGATCCGTCAAATTCGAATGTCGAAGCAAGAACGTGTTCATCAAGTTGTCAAATCGACTTTGACGTAATTGAGAACGAATCGTTTTTTGTGCGTCGCGGCTAGTTAAGACCTTGCTGCTTCTGTTGCCCTAGTAACGTCACCGAATTATTTCATTTGAATAAATGTGCCAAAGTTTCGTTAAATCAAGAACATTTTTGTTACGTGATTTTAGTCCAAAATACTAAATTGATTGTGGTTTTTTCTGCTCAGCCATACCAGTAATAATGAGCATACCGATATCAAGCATGTATTGCATACTAATGCATAGCATACTCTACTCATAAATAAAATTCAATAAAAAAGCTGCTTCTGTTTATTATCTCTACTTTTTGTTAACTAGAAGCCGCACTGTCCGCTTTAATTAAACGACTCGCTTAAAAAGAAGTAAAAAATTCAAATTTGGAACGTGACGGACTTGACGTTCCTCTCCACGCTATCACATTAAAAACCGAGTTAAAATACTGGGTATAAACAAGTGTTTGTTTTTGAACTGGCGGCGGCGGGGGGCGATACGGTAGCGTTGGCTTCTCTGCGTGATACGGAATGCGGGTGTCCACAAAACATGGTATTTGTTAGGAATTAATTGCGCGGTTGTGTTGATTTTGTTGAAGCAATTAATGAATTTGCATTAAATTTCTTGTCTTGAATAACGTTATTTATAGTCGGGTTATAGGATGAGTTCTGACATAGCTAATATATTAAAAAAGTAACTTCACCTCTTATTTTATCATTAAACAGTATGTAATTTTACTAAATAGATAAATAAATAAACGAAATAATATTAATAAGTTTTTAAAGTTTTAATCTGTTGGAGCTCATTCTTGATCCTATAGTAAAAGTATAAGAGAATTTGCGGTCATACAACATGCCCGTGTGTTTATGAAAAAGTTAACTTATTTTCGGTATCTTTATTTATTTTATTAAGCTTACAAAAAGTATTTAAAATGCAACAGTAAAAAAAAAAACTAATATCCTACAGTTTTTGCTATTATGGTAGATAGAAAAAAAAAACATAATTACAATAAAATTACAATTTACTCATAAGTCCATGTCTATGTTAACACATGGCATCATTACTATGTTTAACACAGGCAATAAGCTTACTAGGAGACACCTGCCCCTGCAGTAATGTAAACCTGTTAAAGCATTTTTTTTTTTATGTTAGTAACCATACCTAGCTGTAACTGTGGTGTAACAGGATCAATACCCTGCTTACAGCGAAGCCAAATGACAACAAATTAAAATAAGTATAAATTAATATAAGGTAAGTATATTATTTGATATTATGCAACGAAAATTATAAACAATTATATAAAACCAATAAAGGCCACAAAAACGGATATCTGTGTAATTTTTTGTTTCAGAGTGTAAAAAGCGTAAAATTCTGTTTTTCGTGGTTTTTCGACATTATTATGCCATTTCATAAATATAACCATTTAATGATATCCTAAACTGCTCAGTAAGACTGGCTACCTTATGTTAGGCACGAGAACTCCGAACACCTCACAGTAGGTGGTAGGTGCGCAGTATGTTGGAATATTTGGTTAACCTACATATTTTTGAATATTTCTCAATAGTGATTGACGTAAATAAAACACGTTGCGAAATGTTTTATTCAATTCATATTTTATATATAATATATGCCGCTAGATTATTTTTTATGAAAAATTAGGGCGTTATCTAGTGAATCTGTTATCGGCTCATCATAATTTCGATAGGTAGGGACCTAGGGATTGGTAATGTAGTTAGTAAACTAACAGAAAATAATAACGGATAAAGATATATTAAAAAGCAGTCTTAAAAATGCAGTCTTAAAAATGCACTATTTTATTTTTAATCTTAATTTTATTTTGTGCAAGCGTTATTATCAGACTTTTAGTTATTCTAACTTACTCTATATTGTTTTATGAAATGAAAGAGCATAAAATAGAAAGTAAATTTAACGCAACAGGCTTTGAAAATAAGATTGATCACATAATATCACTGAAATAAAACCAGATATTTCAATTCAATTACATTCTTGGGTGAATACTTTTATTTATTATAAAATTTAACCAAGAAATATAACTATCATAGACAACTTAATAATTTTTTTAAATTATATCGTCTACCCTGTTAGTTTTTAATGTCAATAATGATATTTTATAATATGTCTTTATTGATATCTACTTTATAATATCCTCGCGTAAGTTTCCCTAACAGTAAAAACTTGACACTGGCACAAAGTCATACTAGTGCCATAAAGAAAGAAAAAAAAATGTTAGCCAGGGAAGGCAAGCGTCCATAAACTGATACTCTTGTTTTAAGGGCCTAGTTATTAAAATAAAAGTCTATTATAAATTATAATATTATCAATCAAAAGAATATTTAATGACTTTATTAAAAAACCCAAGTTAGCGGTTAAAAATATGAATTAAAGAAGATAACAGCCTCCTCCTCCGGGCTCGATTCCCGGTGGGGACACTGTCAAGCATATATCTCTTTGTGAGACTTTCCCCAGTTTAGTTAGGACTTTGCAGGTTGAATCACCTGATTGTCCGAAAAGAAAGATGATTCCTCGGAAGGCATGTAAAACCGTTGGTCTAGTCAGTCGTTACAGTCTATAACACCGACACTAGGGTTTGTGAGGTCGGTTGCCGACCTTACATACAACCCACACGATGAAGAAGAAGAAGAAAGAAGAAAATACTTTTAACAGCAGTAAATAAAATAAACCAACTTTCATTCCTCTCAATATTATTTATAATTGGAATTACTTTGAGGGGAAAACATTAATTCCGGAAATTACACGGATAAATAGAATAGCTTGATTAAGATTTTAATTATGTTATGTAGTCACCAAAAATATTTACTAGATCAATCAATAGGCTTATTGAAAATTACTCAAATAGTTCGAAAAACAAAACAGCAACCAGAAGGTACTTTACGCAAACGTTGTGTAGAGTTGTCAATTCGATTCACAAAATCGATAACGTTCGTAAGTTTACGATCGAATTAAAATCAATTGCTTGTAGAATCGAGATGGTGCTTCGTTTACATCGTCCAAGTTAAAAATATTGATTTAAAAAGTAAGTCTAAAAATAAAATTATGACTTGATGAATTTAATGACTGAAGGGTACTTGTGACATCCCAGCGTGGTCGACTAAGGCTTGATTGCCCTGATTCAGGGTAGGCTCGAGCCCCTCGGTGGGGACGCTCATATTATGAGCTGTTGTTGATACTTATGAGGTGAAAACTTTATATAAAAATAATTTTCCGGTGCTCATTTTTATACGGTCTGCTTTTTTCTATGCCTGCATTATTTTTTGTTCTTCTCGAAGGAATTGAATATTTTATTTTTATTTATTTTATTTTATTTATTTATGGAAAACATACATACATAGCTTTTATGACACATTAGACAATAACATTTGAAACATTACATTAGCCAATTAAGTTTTCACTGAAATTGTTACGTGACATTATAGGTAAACAAATAATATGCAATACAAACAATATAAAATACAATATACGTAATTATTTTTTGATAAAAAACTAGCATATTGATTTTGTCAAAAACCAAAAGATACAGCTTTTGTTTAACTAGATTCATCAATAAACAAGATTCTTTAGAAACACAAACTTCATCAATTTATATTTTAATTTGTCAATCCAGTCGCAAAGACAAAAATATCCCAACGGGGCCATACGTTTCAGACCGGTCGTGTACTCGACAAAACGATCGAGAGATAAAATCGATAAAATCCAGAGCCCGCGATGTTAGTCATAAATTAATCGATTAATCGGATATCGTTTGGCGCGTGACATTGTTTGTATAGTCGAAATTAAAAACACCTATTTTTTAGGTTATGTAAAGGAATTCTAATTTGTCGACAGTGAAACGTTGGGGATTTTATCGATTTGTTTTTGATTATATTATATTTGGGTCAGTGTTTATTTAAATATTATTTTAAGTTCCAATCGTGAGTTTGAACTATTTGAGTACTACGCGGAGATTCAAGGCTCGAGACTCAAGCAAGTCTCGGTGGGGACAAAATTTATGTAGATTTAGATAAACATAAGTATTCTAGTTTAAAAAAATAAAAATAAAAATATTTATTTGATTGTGATTTGTCAAAACGAATAGAAAAAAAATAAGTAACACAATATGACCGCACGCGCATAATAACCTGTATTCTGTAGGTATCTCAAAATGTAGAGTAACCAAGCCCATAACCGTCCGATTTGACATGTCGAAAATATTTGTGGTCAATTTTCCAATCAAATTGACTGACTACCTTGATACAATGTCAATGTCGGTACCAAAGCTGCATGAATGGCAAAAAGTATGTTTTGACTGCGGGTGTTACCGGATCGTATGTATATCACACGTCTGATCGGTTAACAGCGGATATAGTCTGTAATGTAGGTTAGGAGTGCTCCTTTGTTTTTATGCTAACCTTGTACGTAAGTGTCTTGAAATTTAGGTGACACTATTCATTTTTTACACGGATTGCGCCGTGAGAGTAGAGGGGGAGGGCTGCAAGCCTTAAATATTTTAATTTAATAAGTATCTACCTAAAATGCCTCTTTTTAAATTTAAAGAAGAATGTTTTGTAGAGATTGCTCTGTGGAACCAGCAAAAATCTCAAAATTCAGCTCTACTAAATAATTTACTACTCATACAAACAATACAATGCTTCTTACAAGAATCACTTAGATTTATTAAAAGAGCAAATCACCGTTCAAAAGCAAACACAATACTTACTCGCGAACAAATAAAAAAAGAGAATTTAATTTGGATCATCCGCGGACGAGCAGATGTGAAATTTTGAACGAGGAACAATTTCAAACGTGGAACGCGCGGATGCGTTCTATCTCCCTCTCGCCCCGCCTACCCGCGGACACGCCCCTTCCGCCCGCCGTCGAATTTCATTGAAATTCGTAGGTGAATTATTTTGTGGGACATTACAATTTTGTGTATGGAATAGCGTAGGTAAGGTACAGGCAGTTTATTTATATGCCCAGTCAGTGGTACCTATTTATACTCGTATAGTAGCGTTGATGACATAAGAAATAAGTGTATCTTTCTTAAAAAAAAAAGGGACAGCTTTTTATTTAGGTAATCTAAAAACACGTAAAAAATCATTTCTTGTTTATTTTTCGAACAGTACTGGACCGTAATGCCAAAACACTTGACTATCGCGTCCCACTATCCGACGGGTGCTGTTATTGCAGAGCTTATAATACCATCATCATTCATCATCTTTCTTTCATCATGTCATTGCTGTTGCAGTACTAATTTACCATCCCAAGTGCGGCTCAAACGCAGCAATGTATAATTGGAATTAGCCACTATTTCTAGAGAAGTGTAGTCGTTTATGATGTGCGTGCAACCTACTTTGACTGTATTTATGGGCTTCGTGATGGGATCATTAGGGTCAGACGGTGAGGACATGTTTGATGCTTCTTTGGATATCGGTCAGATGTGGTCGGCAAACGGTTGACCAGTTTCAATTCAGTTTGGGTTTATTTCCACTAACCTATAGGTATAAATACTTTATTTTATTCTAACCTATAAATTCACCGTCCTAAGTATAAACCGTATGTATGTCTTTGGCAAATTTTACACAATTTATGATCACCGTGATTCAGAGTAGGATCAAAGAAATGATAGATATATACCATCTATGTTAGGATCGAGCCCCTTAGTAGCGGATTTGGGAATTTTTCGGGTTTTTCCTTTTTTCCCATATATTCCCGATATTTTTCTTTCCCTGACCATCACTAGTAGGGAGGGACGTATAAGAGCTGATGTGCTGATGATGATGAAGTATATTGTAATTTTAAAATTAAAAATCTACAAAAACACTGTTTTGTTTTTCCGTACCTATACAATTACTATTTTTAAAAAAGCTGATTTAGCAAGCTGCAAACACCGAATTAGAAATTAGGAAAGTCATAGAACCGTGTAGGTAAGCTTATGTAATTTATGTGTAAATTTATTTATTAAAAGCAATAACTTTATCTTATATCAAATTATTGTATTTCTCGTCCTTCTTTCCATATTTTCGATATGAAAGCTTCAAATAATTCACAATGGATCAACACGAATTGTTTACGCATAAGTTGGTAGGTACGTATAAAAACAATTTACGATCGGCGCCAAAATTCCAGAACCAAATCAATAGAAAAGACATCGGATACTTCGTAACACTACACCGCCACTGACAATTAGGGACACGTTCTAAAATGGAACTAAGTTTGGCTGTAGCAACCCAATTAGAACGATTTCGAGACATACGAAACTCAACAAAGGGTAGATTAATTAGAATAGAACAAACTGTTTGGTCTGATTGCCCTAATTCAAGGCAGGCTTGAGTACCTCGGTGGGGACGTATATGAGCTGTTGATGATGATGATGATGATGATGATACTATTTGGTTTATTCAACGCTCATACGGTGAAGGAAAACATCGTGAGGAAACTTGCACACTCCAGCGAAGAAATTCAACGATTGTGTGTGTGTGAAGTTAATCAACCCGCACTGGGCCATTGTGGTCGACTAACAGCTTGATCGCCCTAATTCAGGGTAGGCTCGAGCCCCTCGGCGGAAACGTATATGAGTTTTCCATGATACTATTGGGATTCAAAGGGCTGATACATTAACAATATTTTCATTCAGCTCTATGCTCTGATAACTGAATTTCTCTTCCATCCATTCAGTGCTAGAATTCAGAGGAAAAAAAATGTCGTCACACATCAGACACCATCATAATTAGTATGTTCACTAAAAACGTTCATTCGTTTTTTTTAATGTTTTTTTTTTCTTGGTCTCTATGAAGTCTTTTGTAAGTATATTCGATCCACAAATATGCAAGATTATTTAAAGATCAGTGACGCTTAGGTGCGCATAATGTTGAATCTTAAAGTCCCTTTCAATAGAATTCGGCAAACAAATTTAAACACGATTAATCCGTAATCACTTACATTTGAGTATCAATCCTGATCATATTCACATTTCAAGGAACCATACATTCTACTTACAATCATTTCGCCCCCTAATAAATTCTTTATGATAGTTATTTTAATAAAAAAATACTCGGCCGACAAAACATTCAATAATTTGTAAAACTGCCATATTAATAAAATTTATAACTGATCAAAGTCTTGTTTGTCTTTGGAAAGTTAATGTCAAAAAATTCTCTTGTTTACATTATTGCTGGATTCTATTGAAAGGGACCTTACGTGGTTTTAGTTTGTGCTCCTTGGTCCTGCTCACCTTTTGCAAATAGGAGCGTGATTTTATGTTTTTATGTATGGTATACACCCGCCGTGTGGTGACGGCAGAGTAGAATACATTTTGTCACCAACCCCTACTCTTCCCGTGGCTGTCGTAAGAGGCGACTTAGGGACTACACATTGAACAGGGAACGGGCAGCAGCGCTCTCTGATACAGTAACCTTTTAATCTGCGATCTCCAACCCGCCTGCCAAGCGTGGAGATTATGGCAAAACCCTCCACTTAAGTGAAGGAGGCTCATAGTCCAGCAGTGGACTGTAACGGACCGATGATTTTTGAATTGATGTATGATATACATACAAGGGCTACAAAATGACGCTCCGACAACGCTTTAAGAATAACAACACCAGTGACGTAAAACACTTGTAAACAAAATGCATTTATATTTGTTTTTTAGCAAGCAATTTCTTTTAACATAAAAGTGCCGCAACTTACCTACGAGTGTCGAGTATATCAAATTCCGATGATTCAATCATTTTGTCGATGTAAGATTCTTAGAAATAATGGCGCTTGTCAACAACAAACAGTGAAAAATAATGAGCTATACATAGTTTTTATTTCCAACACTTTTTATATAATATTATACGCTTGTAGTCAAATAAAATCTGAGAAATAGTGTAATTAATACCAAAGAATTAATTGGGTATGGCAAAAAATATCGGTATTTTTTTTATTTTTAAATTTAGACTATTCTAAGAAACTAATTTGATTGTTTTGCTATTTGGATCGTTTATCATTTTTATAATATAATGGTTTTAATATTTTTTTACGTCATACGGCAAAATGGCTATGAAACGAACAATTCGCAGATTTAATTGACGACAATAATATGAAATATTTCCCTTTCCTGTGTCAAAATGTCAAACGTAAACGAAGGTTGCTTCATCATCATCATCACTCTATTATTTTTGTCAACTCGGATTGTTTTTGCGTGAAAACTGAAAACCAAGTTCTGTGTCAATAATATAGAAATACGAAAACCATTTTGAGGTTTTGTGGTTTTACACTATATTTTCGTACTTTTAACGGAAAAAGCAACCTTCGTTAGTACAAGATTTTTGTAAAACTTAGATTTGTCAATAAGATGACGTCACAAAGTTCAAATGGGTCATAACGTTTTTAACGTAATCTTAACTGTTTACGTTTAAAGACGAAAATATAGTGTAAAACCATAAAACCTCAAAATGGTTTTCGTATTTCTATATTATAGTCAAGAAATTTTTTGTATATCCCATTGCCACAGAACTTGGTTTTCAGTTTTCACGCAAAAACAATTCGAGTTGATAAAAATAATAAAGCTTTTGTTACAAACTGCTATGCAGTTATCATAATATGTACATAGTTTGTTTTAAAAGCTTAAACGTCTGCCTGCTAAGTTGATTGCATTTCTTAGCTTAGGTTGAACATAATAAGCTTACAAATCGGCCTAAATTAGCCTATCTTCATTCACCATCTTACGCTTAGCGCTTGTCTATAGATAAGATTCTGATGATCCTGTACCTTGCTTATACCCTGGTAAATGACCAGGTAGTAGTGGGAATGCATGCATGCAACTTTGTTGCCTGAGAAGACAGTTCGTAAGCAGTGTTACAAACCTTCTGTCATTTTATTTCCTGATAGCCTTACGGATAGATAGATGATAACATGAGAGGAAAAACCGCAACAAAATTAAAAAAAATTGGTAATGTTTAATGTATTTTTTTACCGTTTATCGTAGGAAGGACCAATAACTGATCTCATCTGAATCAATTTATTTATTTGGCGTTATCTCTAGCCGTGTTCGTTACATCTGAAATTTTAATCGCAATAGGTAAAATCCGTACCCTATTCTGGTTATTTAAAATTGGTTGGCTGACTGTGTAATGTTATAGGCATTCTGGAAAGCAGAAATGGTTTGCCTCACAAATGTTTCGATGGTCGGATCTGTCCAATACCAAAATGTACATACGTGAACGAACGTATAGCGTCAATCACTTTCGTCATCATATCCTATCCTATCCTATCTATTTTTACTACGATTGATAGTGAACCAAACAACAAATCATAAATCGACCAAAAATCAATGTCCATTTAATTTTATAAGCAATGTCTAAGCGGTGACATCATCACAATATCGCGAGGCGACCACCAGGCGAGCAGGAGTGCTAGGCGTTAGGTGTCAACCCGATATGGGCGCTATGTAAACATAGAGGTGGATAAAGCAAGTGGAATGCGCCAGCATAATATTCTGATTTGCAAAATGTCTTTAGCGCGTTGATAAAGTTGTTTATGCTACTAGGAATAATTTTATTTATCTTGGGCTGATAATAATAATTAACGTGGCTTGGATTACTTGTAAAAGCTCTGGGTTTGGGTTCCCTTTTTGGAAGCATATGCATCCTTTCAGGAACTAAGTAAGTTTTTCTGTAACCGCTCATTAGCCTCGTACTTACAGAGATTTTGTATAAATTATTCAATCTTTCGGCTTTAAGTAGTATTAGAAGTCTTATCTATCACTACAATTAATACTAATTAATTCAAAGATATTAGAAACGCTAACCAAACAACTACCAGTCTAATTTCTAATTATCAGAACACATCTAACCATACCATTACCAAATAAAATAGATCAAGATACCAGGAGACTAGGAAATAAAAAATAGAGGGACGTGAGTATGACGCGCCGATGTAGAGATAGGAAACCATGTTGAAAGGCCTGATGATTATCAGCTCAGTCTGCTCACTCACACACATTTTTGGAAGCTTGATACATTGTATGAATTTATAGTTGTTATTTAGAATTTTGGATTCTTTACTTCGTCCCTGCTTGTTCTGCTTTTCTGCAATTACTTTCCCAAAAGGAATACTTTTAATATACCGTATTATGGTAAATAACAGTTACTTGAGAATTTTTACAGAGTTTGTAAACTAAACCACAGAATAGATAGTAGACGTACCTAGTACCTACCTACCTAAACGCATAAGAATTTTTACCTTTTTGTTCAACTAGAGAGAAAATTTTCGATTTTCCCATATACGAAAAGTTACAAAAAAACGTAATTTAAAAACAGAATGTTTCTCATTAAACGTACGCTAGAATCGAATAATGGTTTTCGCAAACCCCCAATATAAAACTAAGAGTCTCTAAACTAAGCCGCGGACAGACAGACAGACTAAAATGACGAAACTCCTTGTTGATTAAGGAACCCCCTAAAAATACGTTTTTCTTCACTGTTTTCGTGCATGAAAAGCAGTCTTTCTGGGCTGGAGAGTTGAAAACTAACTTCATAATAATGCTACTACCAAATGGTATTTTATTCTCTTTTTTACTTTGTTGTATTAAGAGAAAAATGTATAAAAAAGATCGTAGTAATGCTTGGGTGGAATAGGCTTGTTTTCAGTTATTCAACCACCCAATGGCTTCTGACTGATTAGGTTTAGCTCATGGAGCTCGAGTACTGAATTAGTGCGATCAATTGTCGACATTGCCTACCCAGTGTGGGTTGGTCGACGTCACACACAACCTTTGAAGCCTCCGAGGCCGAGTGGTCGAGATATCGACGCCATTACGGAGGTTCCGGGTTCGATTCCCATCTCTTTGTGAGACTTTCCCCAGTTTGGTTAGGACTCTTAGGACATTGCAGGCTGAATCACCTGATTGTCCGAAAGGAAACATGATTCCGTGCTTCGAAAGGCACGTCAAGCCGTTGGTCCCGGCTACTATCTAGTCGTTACTCGAGCCAAGTCAGTGGCCTTTGGCGGCTCTTTAACACTGACACCAGATGATGATGACCTTTGAATTTCTTCGCAGGCGATTATGAATTCGAAATTCATAAACACAGTGGTTCGTTTGAACCCCGCGTCTCGCAGACGGGAGGCAGTGACCACTATCAGCACCGACACAGTCAATCAACGGCCCGTTACAGTCCACTGCTGGACTATGAGCCTCCTCCACTTAAGTGTTTGGTTTTGCCATAATCTCCACGCTTGGCAGGCGGGTTGGAGATCGCAGATTAAAAGGTTACTGTATCAGAGAGCGCTGCTGCCCTGCTCAGTGTGTAGTCCCTAAGTCGCCTCTTACGACACCCACCCACGGGAAGAATAGGGGTTGGGGACAAATGTATTCTACTCTGCCGTCAACACACGGCGCAATTGCAACACGGCAAAATTGGTATACAATATTAATAAGTGTATTAGCAGCCGGATGTGTTGGTGTAAACTCAGTCGGCATTCAGCCTCACGTCGTCGTTATTTTTGTGAGTAATGTCTATAAACATTATTTTTTATTTCGGCACTTCCGTTAGTTCACTGGTCTCTGAATCTCAGACAGAGGTCCATTCTTTTAGAGACTTTGTTGGGTTTATTCCCTGCGTCCACGTTGAGCAGGGATAACCCCGTCAACGTTATCAACAGCTCATATGCGTCTCCACCGAAGGGCTCGAGCCTACCCTGAATTAGGGCGATTAGGCCTTAGTCGACCACGCTGGCCCAGTGCGGGTTGGTCGACACAACCTTTGAATTTCTTCGCAGGAGTGTGCAGGTTTTCATCACGATGTTTTCCTTCACCGTAAGAGCGTCGAATAAACGTACATATGAATTCGAAATTCGAAAGCACATTGGTACGTGGTGGGGATCGAACCCGAGTCTCCCGGACGGGAGGCAGCGGCCCTAGCCACTAGACCACCGACGCCGACCCCGTCGACGTAGTCAGCGGGAATTACTTGTTTACTTCTGATTTCGGTCTCGTGTGATGAAAAGTGGCGACGAGGCCAAAGGTAGTCTGCAATTTCCGAACTAAACAGGAGAAAGTCCCACAAAAAGACAGTTCCTGGTCATCTGGTATTTTAGGAATCTGGTATAGAAGGAACAAAGGGTTTGATTGTGTCTCCGTAACTAGACCTCTCAGCCAGCCACACGGAGGCTGTTAATGTATAGATTTAAATCTTCTAGCAAGTTAACTTTTTTAGGGCGCCCTGCCTAGGTACTGGAACAAAAAAAAGTTTTTTTTGTTTTATCTTCTTAACCGTCTACCCATATTTGAGAACATTTTGCCAGCGTCGGGTAATATAATTTATTGTACAATAATTTCCCGCCAAAGACAAAAAAAAAGATGTGACTGTTTTGTATTTTTGTAATGAGGTTTGATGCGGATAACATAAGACCCGCACCATTACTCCGTCTTTACCCAAAAGCTCATCGTCACCTGACCCTTAACAAAAGTTCACACCGACGATCGTTTACCGAATTCCGAGATTCGATGCCAGACCCCGAACGACCCACATAAACTCACTGAGACAACGTATTAATTAAAATAACACCGAAAAATAAAATAACGACCAGGACATCAGAAGGAATGACCATAAGGTCCCAAGAACAATCGCCAGCATCGCCACATGTGGTCACAGATTACGAAAAGAAAAATAAAATAATATCCCATGGTGCTATCTCGCTTCTTCTCCGATGTAATCTGTATTTCCGTCTCTCTCTTCAACGAAATCATTCTTGGAAGTGGCAAGCGCACGCGCACCGTACAATGCGGGTGTTGTGCGCACGGATTCCAAATTCAAAAAGGAAAAAAATAAGAGCGTCGGCCTGCGCGGCAAATCGCATGAACGTATTGAGCCCTTTTTGAACTTATGAGATGCCTAGGTTTATTAAACTGTGAAATAAGGAGAAATTATTGGTTCTTCTTCATCAGGGCTCACGGAAGATCAGCGCCGTAGTCTACCTTGCTAAGCTATGGCTTTTGCTGAGTGAGGCCCTTTTTGTCTGGGTGTCGCAACACAGGGGCAATTTTGTAAGTATGTTGTGTTTGTATTTTTCATTTCATTTCTATTGCATTGTATACTATTCTTTGTTTCGTGTTGTGATGTCCTACAAATAAATGATGTCTGATTCTGATCATCATCATCATCATCACCGTGTGGATTGTAAGGTTGACAGACGACCAACCTCACAAACTCTGGTTTCGGTGTTATACAGCTGCCAAAGGCCACTGATATGGCTCATGTAACGAATACTGCCAGGAGGACTGATGACCTGAGGAAGGTAGCTGGTGGTGGCTGGATGAGGAAAGCGCGTGCGCTTTGGCGTGCTCTTGGGGAGGTCTACGTCCAGCAGTGGACTGCAATAGGCTGATTGATTAATTCATTGAACGAATAATGCCGTGGATATCAGCCGGAATCCACAGCTGAACGTGTCTTCCGAAGCACGGAATCATCTTTCTTTTTGGACGGTGATTTCAGCCTGCAATGTCCTAACCAAAGTAAAGAAAACAAAAAGATTTTTGTCGTCACCAATTCAAACCAACAATGATTATTTTGAATAAACCCAAAAATAGTCCTAAATTTTACTCGAGTTAAATAACCAACGAAATACCAATAAACTCTTTTTCTGCGAATAATAAAGGCCTATACTAACATCTGTTCATTATCGAACCCAGGACCCTGTCTATTGAAGCTTGAAACTCTATACGAAAGACAAAGGGCTCTTCGCAATATTTGACCTTTTAATATCGAGTGACTCTTGGAGGCACACGACAATAAGGATGGGAAACACCGATATCGATAAACGGAAAACATAAAAATTTAATTGTGATCGTAGTTAAGAAATTTGATCTAAGTAATAAAAAATTGAAATGAGGTTTTAATACTCATAACATCTTTCTGTTTTTTATTACTGTGTGCCTATAAAATATGACTTTCAAAGACATTTCAGTTGTTTGATTAGTTTTCGAAATAAAGTAGACAGAATCAAAGCAAAGGGACGCGGAAAAAGTAGAGGAAATCAATTTAAAATACGTAAAAAGTAACATACGAAGGTATAGTATTTATTACATTTTTATATTATAAATAAGAATTAGAACAAGGAAATAAAAACAACATACATCGAATTATTAATTATTTGACAGCCTCCGTGGCCGAGTGGTCGAGATTTCGACGCCCAGTACGGAGGTTCCGGGTTCGATTCCCGGTAGGGACATTGTCAACCAAAAATCTCTTCGTGAGACCTTCCCCAGTTTGGTTAGGACATTGCAGGCTCAATCACCTGATTGTCCGAAAAGAAAGATGATTACGTGCTTCGGAAGTAATAAGACACGTTAAGCCGTTGGTCCCGGCTACTATCTAGTCGTTACACGAACCATGTCAGTGGCCTTTGGCGGCTCTATAACACTGACACCAGGGTTTGTGAGGTCGGTTTTCGACCTTACAATCCACCCGATGATGATATCGAATTATATATAAACAAGAAAAATCTAAACAACATTAGTACATCGTCTAAGATACTTTGGTGTCCATTTGAAAGCAAACGCGTCCAGTCGTCTAGTGATCTTTTCACGTAACAGGAACCACGAGTATACCTTACATTTAGATCGGTCAATATGGGAAAGTCTGAAACTATAAGACGTACGACGACGTCTTTTCTTAGGAATCATGCCATTGATTTTAGTAAGAAGAAAAACTGCATTCATAGATTTAAAAAAAACTGATGCACTGTTCGGAAATCGAACCCGGTTGTATTGAACAGATGTAGCTCAGAAGGCCGCGTTCCTTAAATGGGATTATAAGAATGGATGGCGAGTGATATCCTAAGACAGGAGGAAATGGAAGGAAAAGGTTTCCTTTGCCCTGCATTGAGACATTACAGGCTAAGTCTAAATATCATTTTCAATCAATCAATCAGCCTATTGTAGTCCACTGCTGGACGCGCACGATCACCCGCTTTCCTCATCCAGCTACCACCAGCGACCTTCCTCAGGTCATCAGTCCACCTGGCACCTACGTTACCCGAGACAATATTATTTTAATAAGCCATCATTTTTGATAAAACTAACATCGACACTACATTTCACCCACCCCTACGAACGCCCCCGAGCTACGCTTGACTAAACTAAATAATCTCGACGCGAGATGGCTAAAATGCTAAAAAGGATAAAAAGGCTAAACGCTAAAACGCAGTTTCGCAGAACTTTCGCTTCACTGGTCAATCACTTAAGGAGGCTTTGTTATAAGACGTTTAGTGATCTTGCGGTTTCTTTTGCTATAACACTTTGACAAAACCTTGGGCACTATGATTTATTTTGTGCGATCACCAAAGTTTAGCATGGAGGAAAATTCTTGATGTCACGCTCAAAATCCATTTTCATCCGTACTTTTCGTCGTAAAGTCTAAAAAGGGACAGGAGATGGACGTCCTAATATTAGAGTCGTCATTTGAATCTTTGGACGTGTCAATTGCATGATTTTAGTTCGTTCATTTGAATTCATCTCTTCTCTTTCATATGTCATAAAAACTATCAAAACCGTCCATTTACATAAGTTCTAGATTAAAGTAATAAAAAATATAATAAATAAAATATCAAACACTGGCCAACTTTCATAGTTTTGTAAATAATAATAAAAATCACATATTTTTTCGACAACGAAAATTTGTTTTCGTTACTGTAAATGTCCAAAACCAGCCATTTCACTTCTAAAGATTAATTAACAACATCTCACAATATACGTCCCCACCGAGGGACTCGAGGGGGGGAGGGGTAAGCTCTAAAGATTATAAATCAAAATAAAATTAATACTAATAAATTCGTGAGCATCAATCTAGTTTTCCGTATGGTTTCAGAATGTGGTTTCCTCATCTTCCCGTGGGTGGGTGTATAACTAACTAGGCGATAGGCTGGTTATCTAGCACTAGACTACTGGTTGGGCTGACTGGCCTTATCAGCAGACTTATCTTATCTTATCTCATCTAGGTGTATTGTGAAACAAAGATCGTCGAATGACCTACAATTTTTTTTTCGTGTTTCTCCTTGTTCGACATCTAAATAAAGCTTTGCTCGTCCCTTTGGGAAAGGGCGCGTGATTTCATGCCATCCGGCTCGGGCCTAACCTAAATAAGGTGATTAGGCCTTAGTTGACCACGCTGTCCCAGTGCGGGTTGGTTGACTTCACACACAACCTTTAATTTTTTTTTCAGGAGTATGCAGAGCAGGTTCCCTCACGATGTTTTCCTTCACCGTAAGAGCATCGCGAATAAATGTATAGTACATTACTGCCGAGGCCGCAAAATTAGTTATTGGTGGACGAGGGTACGTTTAAAGTCCGAGCCGCAGGCGAGGACTTTTATTGTGTACGAGTCTAGCAAGAGTTATGGCGGCCGAAGCTTGTATAGTGCTTTTCTCTGAAATATGCGAGGAACTTATAAAACACTAAAAAATGTGGAACCTTGGAGTTAGATGTCTACTTGTATCGTACTAAACTTATATGTTCTAATCTTTATCACTTTCAACTTTACTTCAGCTTCTTGAACCCTTCATTGTTATAATATTTCCATAATTCAATGATTAGTTAACTCCATCATGAAAAATAAGTATCAAAATAGTACGATAAAAATAAAAGAGACGAAAATTACAAACCGCCATATTGCGCGCTTTTCTTTTTTTTGTTCTGTGCCAGTGTCATACAGAGCATACAGCCAACTCTAATCACTACGATTCGTGTACGATTCATATAAAATTTGAATTTAGAACATTCAAATATGCTGTAAAAAGACTAAAAAATATTGAAATTTCTAGACGAAAGTTACTTTGCTGGCCTAGGCCGTTTGAGGGCACATCGCTGGTCGCTGTTTTGTATGGGGCAATGTTTCGTCCAAAAATGAGTCACTTCGCGTACTATTTTTTGGCAATAATGATCACATTTTCGAGCGTGTCAACATATCGAACCTGCGTCTCCCGGACGTTAGGCAGCGGTTCCAGCCCCCACACCACCGACGCACGATTTCATGTATGCATAAAACTAGTGCTAAAGTTAATGTAAAAGTTGAAAAATCCGTCCGACGCCATGTTTACAATCAAACGTTGAATGTTTTACTTCTTTTAATGTCTACGATGTTACGTTTCCAAAATATTCAGGTATTTCATAAACATAATAAGTAACAGTAACGCTTATACGCGTTGGAAAATTTGTTTAGAATCAATGACTAGATTTAGGTGGGAAAAAATGACAAAGATTTTTTCATGATGATGTTTTATTATAAAGGATAGTTTATTTAATTAAAAACTTAAATTTTTACGGTATATTTCACTTGTTGTTTATATTCAAACACTAGAAAGATATTAAATATTTTAGATTCAGAGAAAACAACCAAAAACGTAAACCTTCCGGCGGGACTTGAGCCCACGAGCACGCAGCCAACGTGCTTACCAACTACACCACGGAGGGCATAGTGGCAGCGCCGAAATTCGTTGTTGCTAGTTTTCTATGAAATTATGACGTCACCATTTATTTAATTAACAATCGATTAGCTACCATATGAAATGCGTTCTTTTTATTTACTCTACGTAACACAAATCAACGTCTTTTTCGTTTTTTTTTTTCAAAACAGTGACTTATATGCGAAAAAAAAACCATTTGCTAAGTATGTATAATGCACATTTGCATAATTGTTTTGTATTTTAAGTGTCACGCACGCCACGCCTTAGTACTTATAATTTTCTTAATTTTGAATGATAACACTTAAAATAATTATAAAGTAAAAAATATTTTTTTAACAACACTTTTTAACGCACTAAAATATATATATATATATATATATTTTTTGAGATTTTTATTGGTGTAGTACTCTTGTAGGACTGAAAACGAAAAACGTGGGGTGCATAGAATAGATATTCAAAGAAGTAGAGAACGAGGTGATGGCTGAAAAACAGCAAGATGTTCAGTTACAAGCTGAAGCTGTAACCTTTTCATTGTCTTACCTATTTTCATATCTGTCTGTACTACTGGATGTTGCCTAAATTTACATAAAGATCGTTGCCTGTTAAGCTATACCAGTAGTGTTAAGCAGTCAAAATGCATTCGTTGTTAAAAATCGCAATAATTTATTTTAAACTTTCATCCTAAATACTAGTTTTATAGGTAGGTATATTGCGAGACTTTACTATTGTATAGTATACAAAAAATATGCTTGTTATGTGTAACAGCCTCCGTGGCCGAGTGGTCGAGATTTCGACGCCCATTACGGAGGTTCCGGGTTCGATTCCCGGTGGGGACACTGTCAAGCAAAAATCTCTTTGTGAGACTTTCCCCAGTTTGGTTAGGACATTGCAGGCTGAATCACCTGATTGTCCGAAAAGAATGATTTCATGCTTTGGAAGGCACGTTAAGCCCTTGTCCCGGCTACTATCTAGTCGTTACACGAGCCAAGTCAGTGGCCTTTGGCGGCTCTATAAACACTAGGGTTTGTGAGGTCGGTGGTTGATGTCGACCTTACAACCCACGCGATGATGATGATGATGATGTTGTGTATGTGACGTGACGTCATAAACCACGCTTTTCCTTGAAATTACGGCAGTTAAATATTATGCTAATTTAATTAAAATATCTAATGAAAGGGCGTATGGACTTGAAGCATTTTTATGTCACTGTGTGATGAAAGAATTTTGACACTAGAGTTGAAGTCGTGTTCAAAAATATCTTTGATACTAAGTACCTTCCTACCCTTCTGTCTACTTACATGATTTTTTTCTCATCAATTGGAAGGCGGCTCTATTATTTACTCTAAAATACCAGGAACAAGTTAAAATTTTAATATGTTAGGTGTCGATTAGATTAAGACACTCTACGGCCGAAAAATTAATGATGTAGGCATTACCTATAAATTTTAAGTCAAAATAATAAAAAAACATACAGTTCCAATTAAGTACTAAAAGTCATAGAATCGCAGGTCAAAACAATAAAAAGTTACTTCTTATACGCGTAGAGATAATTAATATGCTTCAATATGAAAGTCGTCAATGTAATGTCGTTAGGAATTTATTATACTTAATTACAAGATCAATACAATGAAAAGATTAAGCGGAAAATATATGAATCGATGAAAACCACCCGACGGCTTAGTAAAGTTAAAAATAAATTATAAAATGAAGTATTTTAAGTACTTAATGTAGGTAAAACTATTTTGTTATGATTACGGTTATGAATCAAAGTTCTATTATTCGCGTAATGTAGCCACCCAATTGTCAAAAAATGATTTTTTAAGAACTTCATCCAATCCAACGCATGCTTTTTCGTTCCAAATTCGAATCATGCCAATTATTCCACACCACCACAAAGTTTTATTTATGTTACTGTTAAATTTCATTCTCGGTCAAACTCGAAACTTACCCAAATTTATAAAAATTTATTTCTTCATAACTATCACCGTAAACGAAAATAATTGTATTGATTACTTCTTTTTAAACACAAAACACTTTTAAAAGAGTCACACTGTTTTTAAGTCTCAAAATCCACTTTGCGCAAGTTTTAAAGTAATTTTAAACGTTATTTTGAAATTTAATACTGTTACGTTTGATATTTTAAGAAAGTCTGTATTTAAACTGATCGAACGAGTTCCGTTTTGTTAAAAGATCCGGTTTATGGTATTTCATATATGATAATAGAGCCGAAGGAAATAAAAAAAAATGTTCGGTAAACAATTGGACAACTAACAAAGCAGCGCTTCGTAGCTATCCGAAGCTGTACTGAAATTCTAAACCCTGACTTCGGTGTCCATGTCTTGCACCCCCCATTACTAAATTTCCAACCGAAATAAAAATGTCTTAAACCACAGTCTATTTCAAGCCAAAACAAATCGAAATTCCCCCTACGTAGAGCCGAAAATGCGACAGCGACGATCGCCCGATCCGCGCTTTTTGAAAACGTCCGGCTGGCTACAAGGCTATGAGAACGTATAATTTAAAGACGGAGTTGTGTATCACGATTGTACAAATACTTTTGTCTCTTTTGCACCCGCAGCGGAGGCTGCGCGAGTTTTCGCGTTGCGATGTCGGATTGTTCATTTTTTGCGCTATCCTATATTGAATTACGTATTATTTTGTGAATTAGATTGTGTCGCGGTGTCATATTTTCGCTCCGTACCTGGTGCTATTTTTTTAGTAGGATAGTTGGGATACAGGTTGCTATGCACTTATGTTACAAAGAATTTGAAAAAGGAAGATAATCGTGTAGATTTTTTAAAATAAAAATCTGTAAGTATGTAAAATAAATATGTTTTTATTCATTTGAAAAACTTTTTCAAAATTATTCTGCTAATAAAATTAGTGTTTATGTGACTTTTTACTGCTTCTTTTTGATTTAGGAACGACAAAGCAACTGATTCGGAAGTATTCGCAGATTTGACGTACCTGTAAATAGAAAAAGAGTGTTACTATATTAAATAAAAGACAATTTAGTCTCTGGGAAAAAATCTAACTAGAAAATACTTACTAACAAGTTTTTAAGTGATAGATCTCTAATCTTAATGGAATACTTTATATAAAAAATGCAACTCTAGTTTTATTCGTAAACTAATCCAAAGCAATTTATTATAAACTTAAATATTTGAATAATATATATTTTAGACTTCAGTAAAGTTAACAAATAGTAAATAAAGTAAAAAAAGAACTCACCACGCACACTCCATAATGCACATGAGCGATCAGAGTGACCAACAGGAGTGCGTAAAGGATGACAGGCTCCAGTTGCGGAAGAAAGAGGGAGACAGCAACTCCTGAGAGCAGTGGCCAGGTCAACCAGCATACCGTCTCACAGCGAGCGCCGCTCATCTCGCTGACTATCAGATGACTCTAGAAATGTGACAGTTACATTAGATAAGGATGCATAGCTGCTGCTGTGGGAAGATAGAACGAGACAGCGACTCCTAAGAGCAGCGGCCAGGTCAGCCAGTGCTGCTCATCTCGAAGACTATCAGCCGACTCTGACAGTTACATTAGAGAAGGATGCATAGCTGCTGCTGTGGGAAGATAGAACGAGACAGTGACTCCTGAGAGCAGCGGCCAGGTCAGCCAGTGCTGCTCATCTCGAAGACTATCAGCCGACTCTGACAGTTACATTAGATAAGGATGCATAGCTGCTGCTGTGGGAAGATAGAACGAGACAGTGACTCCTGAGAGCAGCGGCCAGGTCAGCCAGCGCCGCTCATCTCGAAGACTATCAGCCGACTCTGACAGTTACATTAGAGAAGGATGCATAGCTGCTGCTGTGGGAAGATAGAACGAGACAGCGACTCCTGAGAGCAGCGGCCAGGTCAGCCAGCCAGAAGACTATCAGACGACTCTAGAAATAAATTGTCACAGCTATCATCATCATCAGCCCGTGTCAGTCCACTTCTAGACTAATCTGGTCTCCTTCTTTTTATATGTAACGTAGCATGATCATTGGTTCTTCTCATCACGTTGCTAGCAACTATCACAACGCAATCAATTTCTCTCGACCCTCACCGGATCATTCATCCATACCTAGGCCTTAGAGTCTAGGATTTAAAAATAATGTATCTAATGCCTATAAAAACTCACAGCAATATTACTGAACAAGGTTCCGTACAGCATCAGGAAGGCTCGAGGATCATGCTCTGTGATTTTGCTCGGAGATTTGACCGCCCAGTAGGTTATCAATGTGGTCATGACGAGCATAGACAGCACTGGCCAGATAGCCTCTACGAATGAGTGGTTCTTCCCAGAGCGGTTGACTTTGGACCTTTAAGAAAAATTACATCAATTTAAAATTAAATTACTGCACTGCGAACAACACAAAATGACGTCCAAAGCTCAGAATAAAACTGACAATATTTATTTTTTATTCGATGGTAAAATAAGCTGGTGACGCCATGACATAAAAAAAAACAAAATATATTGTTAATTTTAAAAAATATAGTAAAATAGAAAATATTTTACTGCACACAAGGATATAGATTAAAAGTACAAAATATAAAGAAAAACTAAGAAAAAATCTAGGCAACAAACTAAAATATATACCTATATATTACCTACATTTGCACTGATCGTTATAAAAAAATAACAACTTACAAGTAAACATTATAAACGGCGACAGGCAAGGTTGTCAGGAGCCCGGTAGCGTGGATGACCACCTCGAAGACCTGGGTGAAGGTGATGTCTCCCCAGATATAGAATTTGAACACACCTGGACCGAAGACGCCAGCTAAGACAAATATGAGGGAGACTGCCTGATTGAAGGTAAAAATTGGTTAAATAAAAAAAATAAAAATAAATAAACACTTTATTTTCAAAACTTACTCTGCTAAGATTTCATCCTCTGCCAAACTACAATATAGTTTGTAGGCAGCAAGAATTGCTCCCTTTAATTTAGTAAATTATTTATCAGTAACTATTGTAGCATTACTAACTGCTTTTATACAATATTGTTAGGTACAGTGATTACAAAACAAATACCCGTACGATAAGAATCGAGACAATATTAATAATAAGACGATAATGTTGGCACTACCCAGCCCCTACGATTATCTCTTGGGATCAATAACTACAGACTACTATAGATTATTGACTGGGTAGGTCAACTTATAAAGCGTCCAGTGACGCTTTATGACATTCCAGCATATGGGTTCTTACTTTTGATTTAAATACCGCTTTAGAAGTACACTTATCTCTTATACTGCTAGGTAAGTCATTAAACACTTTAGGTATAAGGTATGCCACAGTCCTTTGTCCATAGTAATTATTATACTTTGGTACTTTTAACACATTTCTTCTAGCGTTCCTATGTAAGCGTGGTAGGGATAAAAGATCCTTGGAATCGTCACAGTCGAAGCCATCCAATGCAATCAAAAACAATACTTTCCCATGGACCGGCAGCATTTTACAGTGAACAAATAAGTAATCGTAATTTAGTCTATACTCAGTTTTTGTCTTTTTAACCACCATTAGTTTCATAAATCTTATTTGTAGTGATTTTATTTTATCCAGATATGAATTAAATGTACGTCCATAACTGCCTAGTCCATAGGAAAGTATTGAATCGACAAGGACATAGTATAATGTATACAGTGGCCCGGTTTGTGAGGAAACTCAGGTGGCGAAACTTTACTAGTACTGTTCTCAATTTATCGCAAACACTATCCACGTGTGTTTTCCAAGTGAAACTTGTGTCTATAGTCAAACCTAAGTACTTATACTGGTCCACCACCTCAATCTCCCCACACTTACATGGTCCAAACGCACTGTTATGCAAGCACTGATAAGTGAGTCCTACCAAACATGGCACCTCGCAGAGCCCCCTATTATACGGTGAATATATTATAATGTGCATACATTTCGTTTTATTTATATTGATGATAATTCCGTTGTCATGGGCCCACTTTGTTATATTATTGAAATCCTCCTGTATATTTCTTTCTATCACATTTATTAATGTTACAGGCAAAACTCATGATCTGCCAAATTGAAAAAGTGATTTTAACCGATGTCCTAAGTTAAAAATTGTTTTGTCTGCGAAATCACTTTAACTACGACAATTATTGGGTAAGAGTGATTTTGACAAAATAAGAACCTCTAAGGGTCTACCTAGAAACTGGACGCAATCTTACTCCGAAAAGAAGAACGGAATAAAAATCCATACTCTTGTTGCGCCTGACAGCAATTTAATCATTAGTTAGGTATATAGGGATATCGTGGGCGACAAAAACTTTCCCCTCATTAAGCACATGATATATTGTGTGCGAATTTTAATTGATAATGAAACAAATTAAGACAATATCACATTCCACAATAGACATTCCTAACTCACCCACATACTGACGTCGTAGCTCCAAGGCAGGTATAGGGCGCCCGTGTTGTATTTCTCGCAATGGCTCACGTAAAAGTTCTGTGTCACGCTAACCACTATAAGAAATCCTCTGAAATAATTAATAAGTGTTCTCGCTATAAAAAATAATGCCCTAACTGAACTGCTATCAATATTTAATTTTAAGTAGTCACAATAATCTCTTGAATGCAACCAAACGACAATTAAATGTGGCTGTGAAATGTTTTGTAACATTTTTAAAGCAAAGATTTTTTTATTATAAAAATCATTATATTTATCACGCATATAATAATAAAAAAAAAACTCTATCACAAACCTGAACACTGGAAGGGAGAAGACGGGATCCCTTCCAAAGATGGAGAACAAGCAGAAGGGTATCAGGAAGACGATGTAGGAGTCGAGGCCGTGATCAAACAGTTCACCTAGCGGGCCTGAAACGCCAATCTTTCTGGCCTGCTTGCCATCGATGCCATCTAGAACATTAAAGTCACACGTCATATGGGGCTAGGCTTCGCACCCTTGGCGACGCGCGTCAGAAATCCCTGTCCCTGCGTTCCGAGACGCGCTGAAATCGATTTTAGCGCACTCAAAGCGCGTACCGAACTACTGTCAGCAGGCGAAACCCATACAATCTGATTCAAAAGTGATTTAAGCGCGTATCGGAACGCGGCCTATATGCCACTCTGGAAGAAATAGCGATTAGTCCGTTAAAAAAAAATCTTTAGGCTAACCTATCGAAGATGTCATGTAACATACACACACAGACTAACACACCAGAGTGTTCTATATACTTTCAGAGCTTACCACAATGTTAGGCTACGTTAGAATTTATATTTCTGGCATTTATTATGCAACTTTTTTTCCTTAATATTTAACAAGGTATTCGAGACCATAATTCAGTAGAACGGTTTTGTTAAATACTAACACTTAAAAATGAACCAAATTCAAGGTGATTATGTAGCAACTAAATTTAAAATGTCTTCATTAATACTATTCATCATCATCAACAGCTCATATAAGTCCCCACTGAGGAACTCGAGCCCATACTATTCAAATGCCTTTAAATTATAATTTTCTGTTCTCTGAGTTTAAAAGTCTTTCAATGATGGTTTAATTCATTCAATTCTTACTTCAATTTAGCTCTACTTACCTAAATTATATGCAAGAAACACCAATACCCCACAAGTAGTCAGCACCCAGTTAGGCATCGCTTCTGACTGCCCTAAGTACCACTCAGGTCTTCCAGATGACGTGATGTTGTAGTCAAAGTACGAAAGTAAAGCTACGCACGCCACCATGCACAGGAAACCGGCGAAAGTTATTAGGTTTGGAGCTATGGCATTTGGAATGACCTGAAAAATATATATGGATATTTTATTTGTTTTTTTTTTTGGGTCTTACGGCCATAATGATCAGTAGTTCGCTAGGCTATTACACTATTTATTTCCCTTTTTACCCGACTGCTTTAGAAGGGCTTTGCTTTGGAAGGTGGTTGATAGTGCTCACATTAACAGTCGGAGGCATCAAAATATTCATAATAGGGGATCGGACTGTTCACCATATTTTATGAATTTACCATATTTTATGAATTATTTTTAAAATATAGATTAGTAGCAGACGATTCACGAAGATAAAAACAGAATCGATTGAAAAACTAATTTACAGTGATTTTTTAAAGTTTTAATATGTCTGTCTCTTTCAAAAACGATTTTTTGTATGGAGATTATACCCCTACTCACGCTCCTCACACACACACACACACATTCACACCACGCATTCCATACATTGTCATAGATTTTATTATTTTTCTATTTAATTATAATTAGCGCACTGTATTGATGACCGAGAGGGGGACCTGGAGTCCTAAAATACAGGCCTTGGCTTAGTTTAGGCTCCAGATGCCCCACAAACAATCTTACAAAATTAGTTAGTTTGCTTGTTTGTGGAGTGAAATAAACACAATTTTTATTTATTTATTTTATTTATTTATTATATGGCGTTACTAACAAATGACGTCACAAGTGGGTATGCGCCTCTCTGTCTAATCTTTAATTTCATACCTTTATAACTCAGTCAATATTAAAGATAGAGCAAAAATTATTTTAGTGTTCGATAGCAGAAACTAAGAAGTTTGGATTTATAAAGTAAAATAAAAGTAGTCCGATCTCCTATTGTGAATATTTGATGCCTCCGACTGCTATTCGATCGGACTTATTATCGATCAGACGCTCGATTGCAGTGATTGTGTCTGTCTATTATTATGTTATGTACCTGTCTTGTTTTTTGTTTAATTGTTGTTTGCTGTGTGCTGTAAATAAATGTATTCTTATTCTTATTCTATTGTGAACACTATCAACCACGATCATTCAAAATAAAACAAAAAACATCTTTTCAGTTCATTTATTGATTATGTTTGAAAGTTAAAATTTTTTCACGCAGTCGAGTTATTTTAATATGTTTTATTTAATTTCCATTTATACTATGTGAAAAGTCAAGTCAAAATTATTTATTTCCATAGGATGTTATTACATCACTTAAATCGGTCATTACATTTTTTTGGGTGAGTTCACTAACACAATGGCGGAATCTGTGGAGAAGAGCTTGAAAGTTTTAATTAGATAATAAGAAAGAGCCAACTTCTTTAGGTCAGCCGTTCGTGCGTGCGTGACCGTGAGTCACAAACATACAAACTTTGACATTAATTTACAAGATTAGTGGTGGTGTCAACAAATCAAAACAACTTACGACTTACGACACAAAAAAAACTGGTTTGGTTGAATAGAACAATAGGAATCTTTTTTGTGTAATGTACTCATTAATTCATAAAGAATTTAACTATTACTGTTGAGAACTAAAGGTTATTTAAATAATTTGGCAATTAAAACCAATTTGGGCATTTTTACTTTAATTCTACAATATTCTACTAGATGGCGCTAGATGTCATAAAATATGGAAACCTCATGAGCTTCTCATAAATTGTTAGGTTGGTATATGAGCAGAGGGCAGTAGATACTTTTATCTAAGGTCTAATTAGTTTTACCTACCTTTACTATAGTATTCCATGAAGGGTGCATCACATAGTTGCTAAGAGGACTTGTATCTATGGCACTGTACTGAAATGAAATACATAATTATTATGTTCTGTAACTAAACAATTTTTAATGTTTTCTTTCTTAACGTATGCTACTGTAAAGTAAAATGTTAGTAATTATAAAATTTAATTTGTGAGGCTTTTTATGACATGACTAATATTATAAGTTTACAGTTATATACTACTTTTCATGACGTCATTAGGTTATTATTAAGACCAAGTATGAACACATTATTATAAATAAAAATTCTACTATTTTAAGCAACTTGTTATCATCTAATACCAAGTGATAGAGCTAGGTATCAAATACAATGATTATTAAGTTTTATAATGATAACAACAGTAAAATTGTTTATTGATTTTTTTGAAACACCAAAATATTACATCAGAAAATTAAGTATATTTTTTTAGAACGAAAATAACTGCAGTTTTTCTAAAACAGAACACAGAAGTTTTTATATTGTTTATTATGACGACAATATTGCATTATTTCCAAATTATTATCTCTTTAGTTCATATTTAGGCGGGGTTATGTGGAAATAGCGCCCATAGTCGCTACTTTGACGATCAAATACTAGCACTTCTATTGATTCTATAAATGTAAAAAAATATATGCTAACAGGATATATCCTTAATTAAATTTTAAATCGAGTAGAATTTTTAAATACATTATAATAATTTAGAAATAAAAAGCACAAATTTATAAAAAAAAGCAGCAAAAAAAATTTTTGACGTCCTAGATCTCGTAACTTAAAGCGATAACCATAGTTTTTTTTCGTAAATATAACTTCCCAATTACTGACTTAGATTTTAAATCGATCACATTTTTCATAAACTCTGCCATTTTCTGTTAATAAGCAAAAGAGTTCAAGAAAAACGAGTTTTTCGCACGATTCCTGCGCAGTGTCGGACGTAACCACCGTGAAGCATCGCACGCTAATATGAATGTTATTTCAGTAATGCGTTGGTTGAACTTTCAACTAAACCGCGTTGAGTTGCTAATTTGCAATAACCCGGCCTTCTATCTTAAACATAGCAATTACAACAGTGGTTTAATAAAAAGATTTACCTTATAACTATCAAATCCCTTCATATCTTTCTTACTTATATATTTATAATTAAACACTTTTGCTAAAAACGCAGTCATCTTGTTGTTTATTTGTTAAATGTTACACAATATTTTAAACGAAATATCTAATCACTCGTATAAACACACAACACGTGATTTACAAACGCGCGTAAACAACAACTGAGACGTGTACGATGTTCGTGTCCTTGTTTTTTTTAATGATAACATTTGAATGTTGCTTTTTTTTAAATAAAGCTGTATAAGCGTCGTCCACAGATTTCGCCGGTTTTACAACTGATTACTATATTTAGATAAGGAACTAACAGATAAGTGTATATTTTTATCAAGGGCGCTTTTTTGTTGTTTTTCAATTTTATACATATCTTATTATATCAATCTGACATTTTATTTGATTGTGCTTAAGTAAAAATATATTATGTACAACATGCTTTGACTCCACTCATGTTTTTAGCAAGATACTCTAACAATTTAATTTAAGTTTTGAAAAATGCTACCGATTTCGCTACATTACTGGCTAATGTAGCGAACAAAACTAAAGAATGTATTTTAAAATAATGTGTATTCTTAAATAAAAGTGTGTATACAAAAATATCTATATTACAAACAATTTGAATAGTTTGTTAATAGACCAAATTTCCATTATGTCAGCGACATGACAACAAATTTTATTTAAAATTGTACGTACCTTTAATGTTTTAATAATAATAATCATCATTTATTTCAGGTAATCATTTGTTTTAGGATATGTCATGTACTCAGGTACATGCGTACATCAGGCGCTTATATTTTTGGTGTTTTATGTAATAAGTCAAAAGACGATAGGATTGATGAAGTTTATTTATATACTTATGTCATCAGTCTGATTATAATAATTAAGTAGGTATATATATTAGTTTAGTTAGATTAACAAATGTGATGATAGTGCCCGCGAAATCAAAATCACATAGAACAAGAAATATTCATCTATTAAATAGTTTATCAGTTAACCGCGCGCCTGCTACGCGCAGGAATCCTGTTGCGCAATAACGAAGCGCACAATATGTGGAATTAACCAGCTGTCTATTTTTACAGGCCGTATATCATCGTGTGGATGGGGTAAAGGATGCAACTTTCGACCATATGGATAAAAAAACATGTATCATCATTTCAAGTACGCCCACAATATTACCACTTTGGTAGAAATAGCGAAAAATTGTGTATCATCTTTTGAAGATAGGAGAATGAAATAAAAAAACCTCGGGCGTGTTTGTTGGCTTAGAGGAGTATTTTAGACATCAATTTAATTTCACACCAAATTCTCACAAGTGAATTTTTGTTAAAAAAGTGCTCCAACACATACCTAAGGCTAGGCGGGAACTGAAATAAATAGACTGTAAGAAACGAAATTGCACACAAAATCAAATAGTGGAAAATGGCTACTCTCTGTTAAATACGTGTATTTGTGTTGGCTTTTCAGAGAATAACTTTGCACATTTTGTTAGATTATTTCCAGCGCTAAATTAACCCACTCGCTAGTGCTGGGTATAATTTTGACCTTTGTGTTCTATTTATCTGTTGCGCCACTCCTCTTAAATACTGTGCCATCGGTATCCAGTTTGATCCTTCTTCTTCTTCTCCAGCATTTACCTTACCCACTTTTGGAATAAGTGAGCAAAACAAATGCTGATTCTTCAAAAACAATGTCGCCGAAAAAAGAAACAATAATAAATTAAAGCTCAGCAGTCCAACAACTTCCTCGCTTACCCTACTCGCCGCATCGTACCCGCGGGACCCAATTACCGCGTCAATTATTGCACCAATTAATTCCCGCCGCGGCCCGCGCCAAATGGCATACAACGGGGACAATTACCCTACTCGGAGACGGGGTTACTTTTTTACAGTTGTTTAGATTCAAGTGCCGTAAGGACAGATTTTTGCAACGTGTTATAATACAAGGAAGGTTAATTACAACGACGAGGACAGCAGAGGTTGAAGAGGGCAGCCAAATCAATCGCTTCACCTTCACCAGAATGGGCACAGGAAACATAATTATCTAAAAAGACATCAATCCCGCTTGGTACTCGTAATTTCGTATAATTTACTCCGAAATAGGCACG
This sequence comes from Carpatolechia fugitivella, assembly GCA_951230895.1. Taxonomy (NCBI): domain Eukaryota; kingdom Metazoa; phylum Arthropoda; class Insecta; order Lepidoptera; family Gelechiidae; genus Carpatolechia; species Carpatolechia fugitivella. Next base: position 9,692,199 of record OX579665.1, read on the forward strand.
CGCCCGAACTGGCAACAGACATTATCGGCGCGGTTCGAATTTCAAATTACGCGGCGGTGTCGGGTGGCGCCCTCCGAGCGTCGCCTGGCAACGCACAGGTGTCGTATCGATCTCCTGCGGGCTCTGCTCGCCTGGTGCTCTGGTAGGTTCGGTGTTACGTCAGATTTGGTGCTATATCATTATGGGTGGGCTATAAAAAATCAGCAGAATTCATGCAATTGCAAAATTACAACGTTTTTACTAATCGTATAACTACGAAGGGACATTACGACACGAGCATCATAAAACGTGATACTGTGGATGGAGGATAAAAATATGCGTTTTTATTTCATTTAAGAAACTAACGTTAGCAAGGGCACAAAATATTGCAACAAGTAAAATCGAAAGAAAATAAATATAATATAATAAAGATATTCTTTATTGACACCATAAGGATAAAAAAAAAACACATTAGTCGTCAGGAAACATGAGTCATCAGGTGGCCTTATTGCTATGGTAGCAATCTCTTTCTGGCAACCTAACAACATCAGTCAATCACGTTCTTAGGTAAAAGGATACACAACATGACATAGTGACAAGGAAACTATAAAATTAATGTAATTAACATCCTTTTTCCAAGATCCAGTTATAAATTGGGAGGGCTCGTTAGCATTTCAATGTCGGAGCAATGTATTGGCGGGGACAGCCTAGCGACGGTATATAGCCAGAGGAAATCAAAATAACAGGAACGAACCTCGCTTCCGATATCTGTATTTCTGTATATGCCGGCGGGTATAAACATTACCCCCCTGTCAGGTGGACTGATGACCTGAGGAAGGTCGCTGGTGGTGGCTGGATGAGGAAAGCGGGTGATCTTGTGCTTTGGCGTGCCCTTGGGGAGGCCTACGTCCAGCAGTGCACTGCAATAGGCTGATTGATTGATTGATTGATAAACATTATTAGGCTTAAAGTCTATTTTGATTTATTGACCGAGCGAGCGCAAAGCGCCTCCATTTCAGCTTGGCCAAAATAGCTTTTGTATGTCCATTTGTTTGTTTGTTTGTTTGTTATAGAACAAACAGACAAATAGAAGATTGTTATAGAAAAAAGTTATATGGAATAGTCTACAGGTCGCGTTTCTAAGCCGATTCTTATAAAATTTTGTGAGAAGGTTCGATATAAGTAGGTATATAGATTTTTTTGTCTAATCAGTTTTTGGTATTTTTTAAAAATGACGGAGTTACGGGGGCTGCCAGGTTGAAAAAGTCTATGTTGAGGCTGTTTTCCTACAGGTCACATTTCTCAACCGAAAAAAAACGGTCATATCAACTCACAAGAAAGAATTTTTAATTTTTCGCTTTATAATTGTCACAAGAGAGAGGTGTACGGTTCACAGACCCACTAGTAAGTAACAAGCGGTTATTCGATGTCCACCTATGATGGGTGGGAGCACAGAGCAGAAACTGTGGGTAGGAGTTCACCTGCGATTTTTGGAATTTTTCCCATGGTAAGAATATGTCTATCTGTATTAGACAGATAGACAGATAGGCAGCCTTTATATTTATAACGTCCATCTTTGGAGATCTTTGGTGTTTGGTTCTTTATTCCTCCATATCTGACGAACCGTCTGCTGCGAAGAAGCTGGTAAGTACAAGCATTGTTCTTATTAAAATCATCACAATAAAAAAAAAATTGGTTCTCGGTCGATACCCTTCTAAACTTAACTTGGTGTTCTAACGTTTTCAAGAAGAGGCTAGACGTGTCAAAGATCTTTTTTGCATTCCAGTCCAAAACTTTGCCATTACCCGAGACTGTTTATTTTGTTTAGGATACTATAATGCTCGAGACGACTAAGCTAGGATATACCTTCATAATACACTATTCTATAGTCGATTTATACGCATAACTCTACATTGCTACGCTCACTACGACGTAGCACAGGTCGTAGCCAATTTTAGAGCTCGTAGCTCGTCGATTCTATTCTATTCTAAAAGACACTTAACCAACCATTAATCAACAAACCAATTTTATGAACTCTGTAACCCTAGTACAACCTGACGACAATGTTGATAGGAACAATAAACTGATCAAAGGAAAACAAAACCTACATGCGTTCTATATTTGAAATACAAGCAATCACGCTCTCTACGGGTAAATACGCCGAGAGCAAAACGACAAACAACGTCTTAGCTAATTTGTTTATTTAAACAGTAATTGACCGACAATGTAGATTAGGGTTGACAGGAACAAACAGGAGAGATTTTTGTCAAGTAAAGGAGTAACAAACTTCTCCAAATATTTTGAAATCTGAGTTTAGTGATGACAGGGTGAAGAAAGATGTAGGGCATTTAGAAGGATATGATAATGTTTAATTTAATAATAATTTATTTGTGAACATAGGTTAGGTACATTTTACAGGTGATGAAGTTTCATTTGTTCGCTATGTCCAACCCACTTAGTAGGTATACAAATATTCAATCAGTCACAACATCTTATTACTAAGTTAGTAGGTATAGAATACAATTATTATGTCCTATTCTTAATTAATTAATGTCTAGAAATTCGTTTACACTATAATAACATTTTTCAAGCAGGTAAGTCTTAAATTGTTTTTTAAACATATTCATATTATTTTTCCTTATAACCTTTGGTATTTTATTATATATTAGTGGTGCCATGCAGATAACACTTTTTTTCAGAAGAGCAGTTTTGTACCGATCCCTGGTGACTATATATCAATTTAGTTCTAGAGGTCGGATTTTGCTTTCTATAAAATAACTAACTCCATTATGAAAAACTGTGTGTACCTTACTTCTTGGTATTTCAAAGCAGCAAATTATCTTACATTACCTTGATTACAAATAATAAATAGATAAAGTATTAGTAACTACATTAGCGATAAAAATCTATCTTTAACAGTTCAAATGTTATCTTCACTAATTTAATATTATCAACCCTGTTCCATTTTCGAACATGAACTTGTTATCGCTAACTCGATACGGCGATATTTACGGAGCTAGACACAATATTGCTGATCGCGGGCATTCAGGCAACCAGCACCATAAAACTGCTTATGCTCAAATTACTCGTATTGCTCTACGTGTTTATGATCGCCTGGTACTTTTAATTAATTGGTCATCATGCGTTTAATTAATTAGGTAAAATCGATTAATTAAATGACAACATGGGCATGATAATACTGTCAGTATTTAAAACTACATGGTCTGGTTTGTATATCTGACGTAATGTGTTTTAGTTTTAATACTTAGAAGCAAGTATTTACTGATCACTAAAAATACCATGTTTCCCTAAGGCATGTTCAAAACTACAGTCTAAAATGATGCCAAATATGACCAACGACTATTAATTTTAGCACGAATGCAATTTATACAACGGAGAAGAGAAATACATTTCAGAAAAATGTCAGAAGTTTTTTCTTTTTTTTTTTCATCTGTTATTTGTAATCACACCAAAATAAAAAAAAACTGTTAATAAAACAAGAATTTATTTACGAATCTACCATATTATGTAAGTACTTATTACGTTACGTAACAAAACAGAAACAAGCAGGAATGTAAAACAATAAATTAATTTCAGCAGGCGGGTGCACCGCGTCCTGTCGTATGCAATTAATTGCAATTATTATACTGCGACGCGATGACGTCACTGCATGGCATATTTTCAGTGCGTTCCTCTATGTATCTGGTTCGAACGACTCATCGATAAAGTTAACCATCGAGCTTAAAGACATTAAGGTAAATTATACTTACTTGATATTGACTTTCAATGTACCATCAAATTAATGGAACCCGTTTTTATGGAACTATCTATCATAATCAAATTAAAATCGTAAGCTACAAATAAATTGCACTTTACTAGGATGAAGAACCGAGCGAATATAACTACTTAGAGAATAACTTATTTTATTTCGAACCGCTACAAATGCAAAACAGATTGCTTTCAAAAAGTATTTTTAGATTATAATGAACTAACTAGCTAAGAGGTTGGCCAAGATTTCTATTGTATGTACCACGGCGACCAGTTAAGGACTATTAGAGCAAGCTAGGTACGAATATGAGAAAGAGATTAGAATCACCTATTCACCATCTCATAGAAGTTCCATAAAAAATCACAGATTTCGTGCCTTACAAGGAAATAAAAATACTACTATATAATGGTAGACAATAAGGTTGCAATTAATGAAATACACATGTCACTTTTTAAACCCAGCGTACTTACAAATAGGTGACATGTTTCTAGTGTATTTTTGTATGACGCGCTATATCTAGGCCTGTTGTAAGTCAATGGCCTCACACGACTATCGAGCACATTGGAAATGAATCTACGGAATTTGTCAAAATGGTTAAACTGGGCAATAACCCCCTAGGCTCAAATTGTAGCTGACTAAATTGTCCAGAGGAATTTTTCTCAAATTTTTGATATCATCCTACGTTTCCAAAAAATTGAGCGCCAAAATAAAAAAAAAATCTTCACTATTTCGGCCATAATATCTTCCTTTTTGACTTTCTCGAATAATTCTTTTTGCACCTTACAGCTCTCGTCTTTTGAGTCATTTTTTAATATCATATCTTCACAACTCTCCGAGATATAAAGGGATCGCACTTTTTCGTGAAATTGGAGCCTACACTGGAGTGAACGAAAAGACATTTCCAATGTCAAAAAGACATTTCCAATGTTTAGCTGATGCGCTAAATACCGTGCTTTTATTGCTGCACGGTTTAGTAAGGATCAACAGTTTAAAAACTAGATTCTTCTTAGTGACCCTAATAACCAGGTTAGTAGCACTAACAATAGTTTGGCTAGACCAGGAGGGCAGACAGCAAAGGAAGCGTAAATAGGTGTGAGACTGAGACCATCCGGCCCGACGGACTAATGGCTGAGTTGTGATCCAGTCCAAGTCTTGCGTGATGAGAAGTTCTTCTATATAAAAAAATATTTAGTAAATCAAACTGAAAGACAAGCAGCATAAAGACGAATTATCCATAATAAAATAATTTAAATAATGCATCCCTCTTTGTAAGAAATACTAAAGATTATCGAAATCAAAATAAATAAGTACCAGAGTTACATTTGTGCATACAAAGCGTCAACTCCATAAAGAGATTCCCACACCATTTGTCTTACGACAACACCAAGGCGTATAAGATACATAAGCTACCCGGATTCTCCAAACAGACACCTGTTTAAAACGTTAAACTCATACGGTTGTCTGATGTGACGAAAGCTTAAGTCCTGAACTGAATAATAATGACTCGCTTACTCCTTCCTCTAATGACTTAAGGCACAGAATAAGACAAATTAATCGTGTGCTTGATGAGACGACTAGACATCGCGACAGACGGTCACGCGCCATGCAAATGGAAACGGCCTTAGCGGTTTTAATTCAAACTAATGTTCCACTAGTCTTGTTCTGGAGTAATCAAATCAAAGCTACTTTTGGTTGGAGTTTGTGTACCTGGTACGTTTATATTTTGATGACATGCTGAAGATCTAATGCAATTGCACTTGAGTTTAGACAAGTAAGACTAGGGAGCTGTCTATATCATATCTAAATCCTACAATATCACTTGACACTGGTGAAATACGTCTACATAAGATGTGACGCCATTAATTAAGAAAAAAAAATGTATTGGGCCTATCTTCAATCTATGAAATCTCCTTTCAATCCGGGCTTAGGACTGATGCAGGTAAAATTAGTGTGTGAACTTGTGATGTAACAATGGACGAATCAATCAATCAATCATAGAATATTCTTGCACACAAGAATAACATAGCGGAAGTGAGAACTGGGTGTACTGTTAGGCAGCTTATTGCTTCATAGTAATTTGATCTAGGCAACCAACAATCCAGAAGAGACCGTTTTTTTTTTTTTTAATTGTACATTTATTGTATCTTTAATAGTTGCTCTTTGCTTTGAACAAAGGTCTTAAGGTTGCTGTTTTGACAGCTGCCAAATTCATTAAAAAATAGATTAGCAAGCAACGTGAAATTGAGAACGGCAGCGATTTTTGCTGAAGCACAGAATTAAAATCTAAAGTTAAATAAAGCTTTTCTCTTCGTCACGGTTAAATGATTATTCTAAGACTAATACATTATATGATATTTGAGACACATTTTAAGATTTGAAAAGCTTCATTACTTCGACACGGTCTACTGCAGTTTAAATTAAAAATTCCTCTGATTGTTTACTAAAAGTGTCACAATATCAAGTTACTTTTGCTATGTCGTTCGTTTCGCTCCGGCAGTTATTATTATGTCTGCGTTTATATAAGCACTTTTTTAAAACTGTCTGTTTGTTTCTCGTACCCTTGACTTGATGAGGCAGAAATCAAAGTCACACAAGTCCCCACCGAGGGGCTCTAGCCTTCATTGAATAATGTCGATCAAGCCTTCTATCATCCATGCTGCCTCAGTACGGGTAGCTGACTTTACACCATCGTCACATAACCGAATTTCGTTCTACCTTGTGCAAGAATCATCACAATAATTTCCTTCGAATAAATGAAGATGCAGCTACATGTCACTCAGCGAGCTATGGAAATATCTATGCTTGGTATTTCGCTACGGGATAAAATCTGAAACGAAATCATCCGGCAGAGGACCAAGGTAGTTGATATCGTTCAGAAATGTAGCAAGCTGAAGTGCCAATGGGCTGGCCACGTCTGTCGCAGAACTGACGAGCGTTAGAGCAGACGGGTTCTCAAATGGAGACCACGTCTCGGGAAACGTAGTGTGGGACGCCTCCCTGCCAGGTGGACTGATGACCTAAGGAAGGTCGCAGGTGGTGGCTGGATGAGGAAAACGGGTGATCGTGCGCTTTGGCGTGCCCTTGGGAAGGCCTACGTCCAGCAGTGGACTGCAATAGGCTGATTGATTGATTGATTGATTGACATAGTGTGTTTTACCAGTTCTCGTCGCCTAATCCGTCTGTTTTTATTTCGTTTCAAGATTGTAGTGTTTTATTGCAAAATTATTATTTTTTTCTTTAGATCCATGACCGTCTTTTTGTAAATATAAAGCTCATTTCCAATATTTACTTCCTGATCCGGTTTCCCAAGATACAGGCATTGCCTAGTTTGGGAACCCCTGCTCTTAGTATTATTGTAAGACTTAGTCTTAAGATAAACATTTTTTTCCTCTTAGTTTAAGTTGTAATTTCTGGTACAAATAAACCATTTTTTTCATTAGTAGGTACAACGTAATTTTTGGCGTCCATATTTTATTTATTTTCTTGCTATTCTTAAAATTATTTCCTACTCTATACCAAAATAAGAACTAGAGGTATGAAGTAGTCTATTTGCTATTTCCAAATCGGAAATGGCGTTTATTTTTGTTTTATTTCGCGTACCTCGGGTCACGGTCGATGCGTTCCTGAACGACGGCAACCGGACGCCATCTTGCGCGCCGTCACACCGTTTTGACAGCTGTCATTTCTAGCGGACATTCGAATTTAGAATGTTCGAATGTTTAAATTGTTTTGCTGGCTCTGGTAACATTATTTTTATCGTGTTCCTGTCTTCTCACTTCCTTTGCTTTGCTCATACTTTCATAAATAAGCGGTAAGTATATGGGGAATCCTAGCTAATCAAGTAAGCTCTTTGGCTTAGCAGTGGGAAAAAAGAGCATCGACAATACAAAACCCTATCAAAATCTGTCAAGTATTGTGATTCTCAGAATCAAGTTTCACTCCAATGCCTCACTTATACGGTAGTAGTAAATAAAAAAAAATAACCCCCACTTCACATGTACCAAAGGAACCCTAAATTTTTTTTCTTAAAGATTTTATTCTTCAGCTTTGTCGGCATGATTAACCATACCAAATTACAGTTTTTTTTTATAGATATTTACACATAGCATTCAGCCTTCTTACTAAGAGTCTCTGAGCTGACAGACAGACGGACATGGCGAAACTGTAAGGATTCCTTTTTGATTACGGAGCCCTAAAAATACCAGCGCCGCCGCCGCCGCCACCGCCGACGGGAATCGACGCTAGCTCAATTTTCGAGCTTGGACATCATTAAAAAAAGTAAAAAAATTGTGTGTTTTTTTCTTCCAAGTAGCAGCCATGAGTTTCCAGATAATCTCCCTAAGCAAACAATAAATAAGCATCTCCTCCCTAGCAGGGCCTCAGGGACAAGTTGATTACATCCAATGATTTCTGGCACATCGGGGAGGGTCGGTCGCACTAATGAGATGTCGGCCGGTTACCTATTGGATTAGGGATGTAAAGGAGAGGGTTTTAAATTAATGTTGAGTTTTAACCAGGCAATATTTTTATACCTGTATTTTTAATTGTATATACAGGTTGTAAATAAATAAGCTGACACTATTTTAAAGAATCAACCTACCCATAAAACTAAACAACTTTCCCCAAGAAACATAGGCTGTCGGACGACAAATAAAAGTTGTCCCTTTCATACAAAACCGCGCGGCCAGCTAATCGATTTACTATGGAAGATGCATATTTTTGTCGTCCTACAGCCCATGTTTCTTGGGGACAGTTATTTAGTTTCATGGGTAGGTTGATCCTTTAAAATAGTGTCAGCAAAATTTATTTACACCTTATAAAAAAAAAACTACGGTATTGGTACAGTTCAAAGGTTGTGGGCCGACGATCTGGTGAAGGTCGAGGGAAGCCGCTGGATGCGGGTAGGTCAGGACCGGTCTTTGTGGAGATCCTTGGGGGAGGCCTTGTAACGAGGCATCCTCTTTCCTGTTTTATGACTGGCAACCTTTCTTGCTGGCAGTTTTATCTTTCATTTTAAATTCATTTTCAAATTTAGATTTCTTACGTTTCGATTTTGTCTTTTTTCTGCCAAATTCTTCACTTCATGTCCTGATTTCCAACAGTAAACTTATCTATGTTACTATTTTCCCGTCGTTAGTTATATAATATAAAATAAATAATATATAAATACATAAAAACCTTTCCTTTGGACTGAGCCCTGGTTATTGCCACATAACCCTCTACAACACTCTTCGTGTGGTGCCCAGCAGCTCCGTGGCGGCTGGTGCCTTTGTCCAGCAGTGGACGTCTACAGGCTGAGATGATGATTATGATGATGATGATGAACTACGGTATCGTTTGAAAACAACAACATTATTTTCGCATACGTACATTTAGTACTTGTATAGATCTTAAAGTTTATAAAATTTTCCAACAAAGATCTGATCTTGTTGCAATAATCAGTCTTTTCTTTTCGAATACATTAAATGTGTATTTCCTGGAAGAAATTGCTGTCTCAACAATAAGGCCACCAATTGTTTATTCCCATATTATTGTTGCTAGCTAAAATAGGACTCGTGTTTACAAAGCCCAATTGTCGTAGCAATCTGCTACGGTGGCGTAGCGGTTCCGTAGCAAGTGTAGCAATACTACGACAACGCATGACGCGCAGCTAACATGTAAACAACTATGAAATACAAATTATATGTACAGTCAATTCCACAGGGTGGGTGACTTGAAAGCTGTTAAGTTTTGAGTAGAGCGTGTCGGTGGTCTAGTGGCTAGGGTCGCTGCCTCCCGTCCGGGAGACTCGGGTTCGATCCCCACCACGTACCAATGTGTTTTCGAATTTGGAATTCATATGTACGTTTATTCGACGCTCTTACGGTGAAGGAAAATATCGTGATGAAACCTGCACACTCCTGCGAAGAAATTCAAAGGTTGTGTCGTATGCGAAGTCGACCGACCCGCACTGGGCCAGCGTGATCAACTAATCGCCCTAATTCAGGGTAAACTCGAGCCCCTCGGTGGGGACGTATATAAGTTGTTGATGATGATGATGATGAACGTATTAAGATTAAATTTGGAATGGAGATAGTTTGCACTTTGTATTTGTAACATAGGATGTAACATAGGATACATTTTATGTGAAAAAGTCTTATTCCCTCGGGAAAAATCTTACACAATGCGAACCTCAATATGTATGTACTTTCGTGGATGTAATTTCTCCCGAACATTTTGTGTTAACATTGTAAGTATTGTATAGTTTCCGTAGTCAAATGTAATAATAATAATAATCAACATCAACGGCCCGTCACAGTCCACTGCTGGACTATGAGCCTCCTCCACTTAAGTGGAGGGTTTTGCCATAATCTCCACGCTTGGCAGGCGGGTTGGAGATCGCAGATTAAAAGGTTACTGTATCAGAAAGCGCTGCTGCCCGTTCCCTGTTCAATGTGTAGTCCCTAAGTCGCCTCCTACGACACTCACTCACTACATTACATGCACTTAGAGACTAACTTTAAAATGCTGCTAAGTTTTTTTTTTTTTCATTTTTTTAACGATCATTTAAACAGACACAGCCACAGCTACTTACAAACAGTGACAGTAACAGTAACAGTGAGTGACACCACGTACTAGCCAGGGAATGCTAACCTGTTTTTCCTGAGGATCAACAGGCCTGAGACACCGCAGCTGCCTAAATTATATGGACTACCTAAAGTTCATATCAAATCAAATCAACGGCCCGTTACAGTCCACTGCTGGACTATGAGCCTCCTCCACTTAAGTGGAGCATTTTGCCATAATCTCCACGCTTGGCAGGCGGGTTGGAGATCGCAGATTAAAAGGTTACTGTATCAGAGAGCGCTGCTGCCCGTTCCCTGTTCAATGTGTAGTCCCTAAGTTGCCTCCTACGACACCCACGGGAAGAGTAGGGGTTGGTGACAAATGTATTCTACTCTGCCGTCACTACACGGCTAAATAATAATAATAATACTTTATTAAAATTATCCAGTTACAAACATTACGCATAACAATAGTAACCACACTAGCCACAGCCTGTATCGTAGCTACCATTTGTTCAAAGAACGATTAGAACAGGGACCTATGGCTAGATATTTAGAACAACGTAAAAAATAAAATTAAACAAAGTTATTCAAAATCAGAAACACTAATAAAGAGAAAGATACCACTGCGTTATTATGGTTCATGATTCTAACAAAGAGTTATACAATTAAAACAAAACAATAAAGGAAAATAGTTAGTAAAAATGAATTGCTGTCCGTTAGTCTCGCTAAAACTCGAGAACGGCTGAACCGATTTGGTTAATTTTAGTCTTGAAATATTCATAGAAGTTCAGGGAAGGTTTAAATGGTGAGAAAATATGGGTAGGGTAGGTGTAGGGTAAGTGTAGAGTAAAATGGCAGGACAACGTCTGCCGGGTCAGCTAGTAATTAATAAAAAATCATATTCGAAGCTACATAGAGCTCGAGCACGAGAGTACGTGACTGTTAGTGTGTATCCGAATATGTAGGAGTGAATGTGTGTGTAATGTGTGTGAGGTGAGCGTGAAAGTCATCTCGTCATCTCTATGTGGTTCTATTTATTTGCCGTTTACATATTTAGCTTTCCTCCAGTAATCTTACAGTTATGGCTGAGGTGTTATATAAATTCCAATCTATAGTACATACTCGTAGACGTAAAGTCCAGGAAACCCGCCACCGCATCCTGTGTCCTTTGTTTGCCTAGCCCTGGGTCGAACCCGCGACGCTTGTACGGGTTCCGTCACTTCCGCCCACTGCGCTGCTGAGACATTGCGGTTAACGTACATGTGACGTTTCGTAGGTAGTTTATAATTTTATTACGTAAACTTGATTTTTAAACTTGCTTTTTCTCAATTCTAAATCTTAATTTTTATTCAAAATTTTTTGTTTCTTTTCTTCAAGGTTTGTGAACACCTTTATAATGTTTCTTTTTACATACTTATACGTTTTGGCTGCTGTAAAGAAAAACGCAATAATACAACCATGCGCCCCCCCCCCACCCGCCTCGGTAGATGGCCGCATACGCGTCTGGTAACAGCGCACCTACGACGTAGGGGCCACGCAGTCACATAAGGAATTCATCATCATCATCATATCCTGGCCGATTTCGACTACAGCGACTGCATTGGTTGCGCGAACTACGCTTCATAGGGAATTATTGCACCTACGTAGCGGTTTTACGCGCACGGCAGTCTAAACACGCTCCACCTACGGCGTCGGTTTAAAATTACTCCTCGCATCTTTATTTCGTTAGAGTAAACAAATTCCTATTAAAATCCCCATAATTTCCTACCCACATAATCTCCCAATCTCCCTATCCATAGGAAAGTCATAACACCGAATGTAAAACAATAATCGGCTAAGATAAGATAATTTATTCCCTTGGCGGTGAACGTGGCGCGAGACGGTGTGAGGTTTCCGACGACCATTGAGAGTGCCACCCGTATGCCCATGGGCATCGCTGGTTGTGTGGATCAAAACTTGGTAACTGGGGTTTTTGCTGTTAAATATATCATCATCAACAGCTCATTATATACGTCCCCACCGAGGGGTTCGAGCCTACCATGAATTAGAGTGATCTGACCAGTGCGGGTTGGTCGATTTCACACACAACCTTTGAATTTTTTCGCAGGAGTGTGCACAGTGTGCAGGTCATCACGATGTTTTCCTTCACCGTAAGAGCGTCGAATAAACGTACATAATATGAATTCGAAAACACATTGGTACGTGGTGGGAGTCGAACCCGCGTCTCCCGGGCGGAAGACAGCAGCGGCCCTAACTACTAAACCACCGATGCTCTAAGCCCTAAGTATAATATTCTATTCTAATTCAGGTGTTCCGCATGGTACACTTGTCATAGAAATCTCTTTAAACCCGTTTTTTTTTTCGGTTCTTAATATGAAGAGTAAAATATTGCATTAAAAATACCTTTTTAAAAACAAGCGAGTCTATGTCATTAACCGTTGAAAAGCTCCTTCGTCAGGAACATAGATCGTCGCACCATCTTGGGCTTGTCAAAACATATTCAAGGCGGCCATCTTTAGGGCTCCATCATCATACCAGTTCATTTCAGTTCAATTTTCTGAAATAAATCCTGTTATGACTCCGCCATTGTGCGAACTAACAAGGGCGCATTCCGAATCAGACTTTCAGCGCTGTCAGCGATCAGAAAAGAAAAAAAAAGTCGAGTTTTGACAGCTGACAGTAAATCGAACGCAATAATTACGGGTGCTATAACTGAAAAATTGATAAAATATAACTGAAAAATTACCAAAACTTATCACAAACCCAACCCGAGTTACCAGGTCCTCAGAACCACCGAGGCGCTATCGCCATATCTACATGGGGTTTCAATTTTGTAAAGAGGTGCGAATGACAAACAGTCCGTGCACAGGGGTGATGTTATCGCGCGAATTTGTGTTGAGTAACAAGTGAATGTAATTGACTCAACTCAAATGACTTATCTCACTTAATTTAGCGCGGTGGGGGTGGTATGGAGATTATTATTATGAATTTATGAGTTATTGCTTTGTTTATTGATTGTGATGTGTATGATGTTTATTGGTTATATGTGATGGGAATTTGGTATTCTATTTGCTCTTTCATTTGGTAGACCTTTGAGGACAGTAAAGTTGCATTTCTAACCTAGACAAAGAATATAGGAATTTTCTGTCAATATCTTGGATGGTACAAATCTCACTTGCGGGTATATTTGCGCATGTTCTATTTGTAGAACGTCTTCGTCGTGGGAGTAGTGATTAGGAACATTTTAATGGGGGATTTTCTGTCAGCTCTTTAAAAAATAAAAATAATAGTTCTAATTAAGACGATAGATGGCGCCAGGTGTACTTCGTGGATTCTTCTTTTTTTATCCTTTTATGGCCCCTGGGTGACTCGCCGGATATCTGCAGATCCACGAATCGCCAACGCCATCTATCGAAGATTTATGAACCTTTTTTTTTAATTGGCTGTTGAAAAATCCCCCTAAAAGACAAAGTTGAGATGTTGTGAAATAATCACGGATTTACGTTGGGCTGAATGAACGGACTTGGTGTTGGTTATGTTCTGGAGATCTCGTCTTTAATTCCCTGTCAAGCAATTTACTTGAATGACGAATTGGAATAAAATATTTGAAACCTAGGTGTTATTTTTGTGCCAAAATTCTGTTTTTCAAGGAGAATCCTAGTTGGTAAATAACGGTGGAGATGTGTAAAGAATAAGTGGTGAAGAAATAAAGAATAAGTGATGACGAGCTCAATGTTCGGTTCCCACGGCTAATCTGCTGACCGTACGTCTTACTTGGGCGATTGTTATTGTGTTGACTGTACAGTGTGTACAGTATACAAAGCTGACTGCGCGCTAATTTCTGCAAAGAGTAGCTAATGTAGCAGAAAGCAGAATAGGTAGCGAGATATACCCAGTTAATTAATAAATACAGAACACTAAATTAGAACCTCTAGCACCTATAAGAATATTATTTGTATTTCGAAAAAAATAGAGTAGCAAAGCCATGTCAACCACTGTCAACGGCCTTTGGCAACTCAATATCAACACAGAAACTAGTGTTCGTCGTCTACCTTACAAGCAAAGATGATTAAGTCAGGCATTTTCTATTTTATTTTTACTGTAATTCTTGTACTTTATTCGCCTCTGTATATACCTATACTCGTCTAAAGTTGAAGGAAAATCCAAATTACCTTCTACTGTCAGCATCGTGTCATAGCAAACATAATATCTAGATAGGTATAATTACCCGAGCTAAGACCCATGAATATCTTCTTCTTTTGAGTCGTTGGCAAACCTAGACTGTCTTAGCAAGGTCTTAGCCCAAAAATTGGCCACAAGAATTGCGCTGTCAGTAGCGTAAATTAAATCCTCCCGCGTGCAGCTACTTCGGCACGCAAGGCACGACATCAAATGCTCCATCGTTTGGGGAGTAATGGCATCACACTTGCACTCCAAGTTAGAACTGTCTAAGAATCCCTACCTGAACATAACTATAAATATAACATGACCATTCTGCCCAACCAAATTCTTTGCCAAACACACGCCACCACGGCCAAGGTTACATTTACCACTTAAAAAAAGGAAGGCACTAAAATATAAAAAAAGGTATTGCAAAATAGCGGCACGATAAAACTATGTTCTGTACGGGTAAACAAAGATTTCTGGGAAATTAAGAACGGGTCGCATTTCTGCCTACTTAGCGATTTTGACCAGTCTGTACTTATCTATATTTTTGTAGAGTATACATTCTTTGGAAAGTTTGAAATACATTGACGTTTATTATGAAAGGAAAACAGTACATCTTGCGTTATACTATCCATGTAACTCGAACTAATCTATATTGGTCGACCAGTGTTAAATGACCTAAAACTTATTTTTATTATCGTAAGATTTTTGCTTTTACTTTATTGAATTCATGGCATTTACATAAAGCACAGAATATTATAATAGCAGTCTAGCTTTAAGGTCACAATACACATTTTGATCTGTTTGTGTGAACTTTATTGGTAGGTACTATCCCATGCTATAATTTCATTCATTCCTAATAAAGGAAACACATTACATTATACGCCATGTGGTACGGCAGAGTAGAATACATTTGTCACCAACCCCTACTCTTCCCGTTGTTCTACACATTGAACAGGGAACGGGCAGCAGCGCTCTCTGATACAGTAACTTTTAATCTGCGATCTCCAACCCGCCTGCCAAGCATGGAGATTATGGCAAAACCCTCCACTTAAGTGGGGGAGGCTCATAGTCCAGCAGTGGACTGTAACGGGCCGTTGATTTGATTTGATATACCAAGTGTTTCCTTAAAGCAAATACTTTAGATAATGTCTACATTACATGAAATATGAATGAGTATTCATTATCATATCTATCTACGATATTTTTTTAAATAATTATAATAATTCACGTAATTAATTTATAATAAACATAATTAATAATTTTATAATTATCTACCAGGACAGTATGAATGTAAAATGGTAGGTATTCAGAACGTCGCTCGTGATAATATGCAATCGGTGCCACTGACGACGGCGGCGGCGAACAGGCGCCAGTTGAGTCAGTGTTTGTGGAACAGCCCATGTTCGCTTATCAGCATATTACTGTGCCGCAGTCATAACCTCCTGGTACTTTAAATAATAGGAATTAAATATATAATAACGTCAATTATATAAACTAATAAAATACAATATGGCGGTTGTTTATGTAAAATGCTATCACTGCGACATATTAAGACCGACGCCGCGCCGCCGCCGCCGCCGCTTTATGTAGTAGGTACTTTTGTGTTTTAAGTGGACTTATAATACGAAATCCTTTTTATTAAGTAAAAAGTAAAGTAAAATTTTATTTAAAACATGTAGAACAAGCTTACAATTAATATGGTGTAACAATAAAGTAGGTACATGTTTAGGATGTTTTACAGGGATCAGGTTCTGTCGTGGCATCCACACTAGGCAAGCCTGTATCGTTAGGTCATATAAAATAAAATAAAATTAAAAATATTACATAATATTCCGGTCTAGCCTCAGTAAATTTAATAAAAATTAGAAGTTCATTATCAAAAAATTAAATTAAATTAAGAAAATAAAATACAGACACACAACAACAGCGACAGCAGTGACTCGGCAGCTAATAATTATTTTACAAAGGAGTTTAGCAATCTTTCCGTAGTATCATATGAGGCCTTTTTTAACCAGTCAAAAACAGCGGCTCTGGAACAAGGAAACATACTCCTTTGATGAAGTTATGTTATTAATAGGTATGTTATTTTATTTTTAAAATGAAAATAAATCTCCCAGAATTAGTTAAACATTCCTAGCCAACAACACAATTTCACTTATCAATTTTAGGACTGTTTACCTATTTTTATTAATATGTTAACCATCATCACTTTCTTGCCTTTAACCCATTATTTTGGTATCAGCACAATTTGTTTTCTTTTTCATTTATTTCTCTCTATAAGCCTTCACCAAATCAACCAATAATGCCTGGCCTGCGCAATATTTTCAGTCAGCCCACCCCTTATTTTTCAAAAAAACTTCCGGCATTTTTTATAACACTTAAATCACAAAACCGTAAAAATTTCCTCAAATGCCTCCCAAAGTTATCTCAATAAAGGAAAAATTATATTTTTTCTTTATATCTTCTAAATAAAGTAAAAGCATAACCGAGTGAGCCGTACGTAACTTAATATCTCGGAAACCGGATAGCAGACAGTATGGCGCGGACTAAGGTTTTTTTTTCTTTTTAAAAAGTCAAAGGACTTTTATCTTGGAGCCTCTTGTTTTTTTGTAACGTGTGTGATCTGGAAGGTTGATGGCTGATGTTTATTGTTTTGGTAGTTTATATTGGACAGATCGATGAAGCGAGTGCATTTGTCAAGTTTAGTGATGAGTACACCAAAATGCGGGTACAAAGATGTAAAAAATAGCTTGTTTAAAAAAACTGGAGCTTCGTTTATGTTTATTTATGATATAATTTAACTAGAGTGAAAAATTGTGTACACCGTCCGCATATAAAAAAAAAACAGTCAGCTTTTACATGTCCTGTTCCTAAATCTTGGCCCTCACATAAATGTAAAACTATTGTTCCAATACATAAATAAATAAAATAAAATAAAAATACGTTACGTATACTACTTACTGAAATTCTACTTCCTGTCCATCCCACCCAAATATTTTAGACAGACTGAAAATAAAAATGTTATTTCAATGTCCAATTAAGATTTTATTTACACAAAGTAGGCGTAACGAGACAACTATTTATCTAAACGACCGTTGACGAAAGACACTCAGCAGCCGACAACCCTTTGCTCGTCACATGACAAATATTTTTGCTATTCGACACCCCAGCCAACCAGAGTTAAATATTGTCAGCCAGGACTTCTGCGTATCCTTTTTATGAATTCGAATTTAGAAAAGTAAAAATTGTTTGTTTAACATAATAGGGTTGGTTGTTTTAATTTCGGCCTATAGACGCTTGACCACGATTCGAGGTTTATTAAAAAAAACCGGTTTAATTGTTTCATTAGAAATAGTTTCGTTGAATTTTAGTGATACAAAAATGCTAACAGAAACTTATAAAGTATCACTAATATTTTATTTTCACAGCCTCCGTGGCCAAATGGTCGAGATTTCGACGCCAATTACGGAGGTTCCGGGTTCGATTCCTGGTGGGGACACTGTCAAGTAAAAATCTCTTTGTGAGACTTTTCCCAGTTCGGTTAGGACATTGCAGGCTCACCTGATTGTCCGAAAAGAAAGATGATTACGTGCTTCGGAAGGCAGCCGTTGGTCCCGGCTACTATCTAGTCGTTACAGGAGCCAAGTCAGTGGCCATTGGCAGCTCTATAACACTGACACCAGGGTTTGTGAGGTCGGTTGTCAACCTTACAACCCACACGATGATGATGATGATCATTTTTTTGCAAAAAGTAAGCAGGCACACATGAAATACCTTTTACAGGTTCTACTTACGCTATTGCCTATTTCTTCACTAATAATAATTTTATCATCTGCGGCTTTCTGTACTTTGGTTCTACTACGTGTTTTTTTTATGACATTTCAAGACTGACATTTCCTCCGTTCCCGAAAATTTAATATTTCAAAAACCTTTATCAAATACACATGTTCCAGTAACCGAAAATTTTGGGAACGTAGCCGTCCGTTCGAAATTTGATATTTTTGCCACAAATTAGGGAATATTGTAAAAAGAGTATTTTTCTTCCAAATCGTTCGTACATGTGCACAATCAAATGCAATGCGGTTTTAAGTTACTTATCCAAAATTGATTTTATTACATTTTTTCTGCGAAATATATACGCCATAGACGCAATCGTAGAATGGGTCATCTTTTGTTGCAGTTTTTTTTATAAAACGTAAAAATTATAGTCGATTGTCGTTAACCCCTTGAGAAATCAAAGGCAATGGTAGATTTATTGAATACACATTTTTGACCTTTGATATTTTCAATTGTCCTGTTGTAAAAGTTTTTTTGTATGGGTAAAGGGTCTACTTGTAAAATAAATCTAAAGGTCAGAGTTAACTAACGTTAATATTTGATGGCTCTGCAATCTGCACCCAATAATGTTTGAAATTGTTACGTTGACAAATTTTGTTACCTAAAATATCTTTTGACAAATAAAATTAAAATGACAAATAGCGTCTTTTAATTTTAACACGTCTTCAAGCAGGCAGTTTTAATTAAAACCCATTTAGAATTAAACTAAAGAGACCGGACACAGCTGGTGCGCTTCTCTTCACTATTAGTTTAGTTCTGTCCTGGTTAGTCATTCATTACATTAGAAAACGCATTCAGTAACAAAATTTAACTTTCAACCGTGAAGCAAAAGTACTAGGGTAGCCGAATGCCACAAGAGGTGAAAGAGTAAGATTGTCGAAAGCAATAAGATAAATATGGCTGACGGTGCGCGAGTGAGATGTCAATCAGCTGTCAGCGAAGTCCCGCCTTTGCTGTGCGCTTGGTACTTTCGTAGCAAATGCACTGGGATTGTATGTGTTACGAATGGAGCTGTTTGTCAGACTGCTCATCAAACAGGTTGTATGCAAAACAGTGGATTGTTTGTATTGGGTTCTGGTCTTTCGAAGAGTTTAAAACTGAAGAACGGCAGTTTTAGTTATTTGATATTTCAGCGACACAATCACAAGAGACAATTATTAAATACGTCATAAGCTCAGAATTTGGATGGAAAAACTGATTAAGGCTTTGAGGATCAGATATACAGAATCAAGCCATCCAGCATTGAAAAACATTGAGAGTGAGAAAAATTGCACATGACAGCAATGAAATTTAAATTCAAAATCTATCAAGATTTGATACCAATGTGAAGTCAAAACAATCTTTAGCACGCTTGATTAGCTATAACTTAATCGTTTTTGGAACTCCTTGGTTCCCAACTAAAGCGCGAAGATATTTTATTTCAATGCGTTATTAATAAAATCAAATAAATACAAGATAGATTATGTACCAGCTGTAGTACTAAAGTGCGGCTACAGCGTCGCGGTTCACCGCACCAGTTCGGTCCCACGGATATAAGTAGAACGTGGGCTTTCTCAACCTTATTCTCAGTGGCCTGAAACATCTACCTACCTACCTTTGAGAAGGACAAAAGAGTATTTCTTAGACCAACTTACTCAAATAGAATTTGATGTTAAAGTATTTGATTAATTAACGGACAAGAGAGAAACGCCTAAGCGAAAAAAATAACTCGCACGCATTCATTCACAATACTTTTATTGATCAACTTTTTATACCTGAATCATAAAGATTTATGGAGAAAAAGAAAAGGGTCAAAAGTCAAAGGTTAAAAGTTAAGATAAGGGAAAGGGTTAAGATTTTGTAAAGCAAGTGAGAAAAGGTCACTTAAAAAACGCTTGTTTCTTTATAAATGGAATATAATTGTGAGACTTTTATATTTTTATATTTTTGGAAAAGTCACACGCAAATTCTCATGGTCATGAGTTCCGGTAGCAACGTTTATTTTTATTACTTTTGATTGATCCCAAGTATTTTCTAAATCAAAGTAGAAGGACTCAGGTAGACGCAACGCTACCTACTACCTCATAATAAGACAAAGGGTAAAAAACGTTAACATTTTCTACTGTGTACTTATTATTCAGATATTTTAACGTAGTAACAAACTACAAGAAACAAACTCCATTGATGGGCAAAGGCCTCTTTTTACAGTGTTCATAGTCCTTTCACATGTCACCAACAAAATTTACGTGTAATATGAATTTAATACTATAGGATACCACAGTATATACGATACACAGTATGTCGGAGTCTCGCGCCTTCGTAGTTTGACTGAAGAAAGCACAAACCAGCGGAAACGACCTCTACCTAATATTTGCAGACACTCCACTGTTGTGTACTGTGCACCCTCTCATCAGTCTTACGTAGAGCCGTTCGACCAATGGCGACATCGCTCACCATTAGATTCTTTGAATAAGTGCGTAGTAGGAATTGTTCCTTTTTAATATTATCATTATCATCCATCAAACTCAAACACACACACGCAAACTCACATGTTATTAATATCTATTAAACTATAATATTATCTACTCATAGTTGCGCCACTATTGCGCCTTTTTTTTTTTTTTGGCGGACCTAATCACTATTTATACCAGAGTGGTAATACCTGGGCTAATTGATAACTGGCCGAAACGACGAACTTAAAAAAATGATACGCAAAAAAAATATTACATTATATTTTGAAAAGAAATATTACATCTTTTTGAAAATAGAACGCCAAATTTGAATTTAATCGAACTGGTGGAATTTGTTTGATAGGACGTAGAACTTTCTCTGTCGTAAATTTTCTTAACAATGGAAAGAAACGAAATTCGTGCGGTGATAAAGTTTTACGTTTTAAAACAGAAAACAGCAACCCAGATTAAAACCAAGCTAGACAGTGTTTTAGGTAATTCTGCTCCTGCATTGAGTACAATTCACACCTGGGTAACTGATTTTAAACGTGGAAGACAGAGCTGCGAAGACGCCCACAGGTCTGGCCGTCCAAATGAAGTCACGAATCCGGACATGATCAAAAAAATTCACAAAATTGTATTGAATGATCGGCGCTTGAAGTTGCGAGAGATAGCAGAGATGGTGAGCATTTCATCTGAACGCGTTTTTAATATTTTGCACCAACATTTGGGAATGAAAAAGCTTTGCGCGCGATGGGTGCCGCGTTTGCTCACTGTTGACCAAAAGCAACGTCGAGTGGACGATTCATCGGAGTGTTTGGCGCTGTTTAAACGAGATCCTAACGAGTTTTCGCGGCGTTATGTAACAGTCGATGAAACCTGGATACATCATTATACTCCCGAGACAAAAGAACAATCTAAGCAGTGGACTGAGAGCGGAAGACCTGCGCCGAAGAAAGCAAAAACGGTTTTGTCGGCCGGCAAAGTGATGGCGACTGTTTTTTGGGATGCTCGAGGGATTATTTTAGTGGATTATCTGCAAAAAGGAAAAACAATAAATGGAGAGTACTACGCAAGCTTGCTGCAAAAATTAAGTGAAGAAATCCAGAAAAAACGACCACATTTGGCCAAGAAAAAAGTTTTGTTCCACCATGACAATGCACCTGCACACACGTCAATGGTTGCAGTCGCCAAACTCCATGAATTGCGGTTCGAATTGCTACCGCATCCACCCTATTCCCCGGATCTGGCCCCGTGTGATTCCACTTATTCCCAAACCTGAAGAAATGGTTAGGTGGCCAGAGATTTTCATCAAATGAAGAAGTCATTGTTGCCGTGGACGAGTATTTTGAGGGGTTGGAGAAAACATTTTATCAAACTGGTGTAACGGCATTGGAGAAGCGCTGGACTAAATGCATCGAGGTAGAAGGAAACTACGTTGAGAAATAAATTTATTTTAAATAGATTTTTAAAGTTGTTCTTTGTCGTTTCGGAAACTTATCAATCAGCCCTCGTAAAGTGGGCGCGGACTTGCGGGGGAGCAGAAGGCTCGTACCCCTCACTATTGCGCCTCTTTCAGTTGAAACTTTTCCAGTTTTCTAGACTCTCCCTATTTGGCATAAAAGCTACAAATGTTGTCATGCCGTCAGCCATTTTGAACTAAAATACGCTTAGCATTTGGACTCACTACAGCATCATAAGATTGAAGAGGTATCATTTACTGCACACTACAATACAATAGATAGACGTAGAGATAAAAACTCCGGGCAGGTGGCCGGCAGCGTCAGGGCGGCGCCTCTTGTTTGCCAAACGCCCCCTCGACGCTGCTACCCTGGTACTTTCGGGGGACACGGCAAACATGCTAAATATGTTTTAACAAGATCGTCAAGAAAGGTTGGAATTTTGACATTTGTTTGGATGCAAAAACAGGCATGAATGCGACAATTTGTATCAAAGCTCCAATCAGAAGTTGATATTATTGCAAAAAAGACAGTTCACAGCTGGGCAGCCTGTTTCGTAGCAAATTCTTCTTGGCTACCTGTATCGTAGCTAATGCAAAAAATAATAAATGATTCAATATGAATAGTAGCTAGATTAATTAAATGCAGTTAGTTAAAGAAAAACTATAATCATCCTAAATTAAAAATTCCTCAAATCGATCGTGCCCTAAAATGGAGGCAGGCTCGGTACAGCCCATTAACATTAAACTGTTTGTTCTATTAAAAGGGGCAGTGGAACAAACAGTCGGAAAGATCCCTCTTGTTTGGAAAGTACTCGACGCCCGGCAATCGCTCAGATCGTAATGGAGTGAATATCACCACGTTTTGCAAAATAGCTTAGCGCCTTTGCTTAGCGCGTTTTGAGAAAAAGAGTCGGTATTTTTGAAATAAGAAAACAACGGTAGAATGGAAACAAAATCCTACATGCCAGCATTTTGAGTTTTGAATTAAAAATTTAGTGAGATGTTTTAATATTAGCTTTTATTCAAAAACCAAATTTAAGGATTTGTTTTCAAGCGAAAGGACAAATTCAATTTTAAGGATTTAAGTAAGTTTTAAGATACGTATTTAAGGAAAAAGAACAATTATATTTTTTAATTAAAACTAACAAAACAGATAGCAAAAACATGAGTTTTGTTAAACAAAACAGACAGCTGGACATTTCTATCATGAATAAAAACTTTAGTGGTAGCAGCCGAAGACTCATACTTAATAATAATGCCGATGAATGTTTTTTTAGCAAATTTTTACTGACGATTCCTTGTTTCCAACTTAGTTCAACATCATCATCTTCGAATTTTTCAAAAGACAGTCACTAATACTACTCGTAGGTATAATTATCCTAACAAGGGGGCGCTAAATTCGTCAAATTAATTCCGTTAGAAGGCGCGTGGCGGTGCGCGCTGTCATTATTTTATTTGTGTTGTGTGTGTGGTGCACGTTCCGCCCCTCTACTTCATTATCTCCTGGTAATTTTGATAATTTTTATTGCACATACCTTAGATCAAATATAGGACACATACAGGATTTTTATTTTTTATCGTAGAACACGTGTCTTTTTGTTTGTTTTAAAGGTTTTTGCAAGTTTTGGAGATAAACCCATTACCTAAGAACTCAGATTAACTCAGATTAAAAACTCCTTCCGCGCAGCAAGCAATTTGGTCATCAGAACGGGTGAAACGATTTATATGTAATTTATTTAAATGTTTATAAGTACCCATATAAGGTTTCTAAGGAAAGAAAATTTAAGTCAAAGTCAAAATAATTTATTTCCATAGGATGTTATTACATCACTTAGATCCGTCATTACATTTTTTTGGGTGAGTTCACTAACACAATGGCGGAATCTGTGGAGAAGAGCTCACCGAAGAAACTCCACAGTCGTCGCATCTTCTGCGTTTCCTTTTTTAAATAAAAAATTAAAATAGGGAAAGATGCCCGGAAAATTGTAAACTTCGAGAATAACTAATTGCTTTTATGACGGTTTTCGGGTCAGCAAACACCATGATTTTGTTTCTGTAATAGTCTCTAGTATAAAATCTAAAAATAAGCAAAGTACAGGGTGTACTAAGTTTCAGCGGTGCTCGGCTGACCGCAGTACGGGCCCGGGGCCGCGCGGAACCACAACACCAACCCACTGCACTGTGGGCTTACGCTGGAAAAACGAGACATTCAATTTTTTTCAATGAAAATTGGATTTGTTTTGGGAATTTTAAATTTTTCATCTTCAACATTTTAGCCGAAAGACGTCCACTGCTGGACAAAAGCCTCCCTGAAGGATCTCCACGACGACCCGTCTTGCAATGTTCGCATCATTCTAATGGTTTATATCAGACTTAAAAGTATCGAAGAAATACAATATTTTTATTTGGGAGTCCTTGACGCCGCTCTTTTTAAGACTTTTTTATCAAATTAATATTATACATGCAGGCAGATACATCTATAGATCCTAAAATTAAATTGAATATTGATGTCTAATAAAATTTATTATTTTTCTATCGGAACTATCATCTAAATCAAAACTCTATCTTCCAACTATTCAAGAAAAGTCTGCGTATTATTTTGTCCTCGTTACCAACTAGCTACACAGTGTGCTGCTAATACTGTAGTCAGAGCATGAAGCGGTGGCATTGGGCTCTGGTCAGCCAACGTGACGGACACGACGCGTCACGGGACGCGAGCAGGAACAGGACGGTCACTACTTATTTACTTTAGTCTGCCATCTTGGATTCTAATTTTGACCAATAGGGAATATGCACATTTTTTTAAATTCATTAATCGAAATATTTCAAGTTCCATATAAACACATAAAAATATTTTTTCAAATGTCTTGCTCAGAAACAAAGTTATAAGGCTTTAAAGTTGATGGTTAGACAGAGAGGTCCGCCATAGAAAATTTTGTTTTCTTTGATGATGAAAAGAGGGACAGATATATTTGTTTAATAATGTTGTATCTAGTTTGTTTTTCGATCAATTTCGATTCTGTTTTGACTGTCAGTATTCTATTTTTGTGTACTTTCAGATGAACTATGAAAAAAAACTAATATTTTTTTATGCATATTCCCTATTGATAGTTTGGAAGTATGTAGTATACAACCGACCAATTTGAATCGAAACGAATTTTCAGCAAAATGGGTCATGCAAAGTACAAAATATAGTGTATTTCATAAAAATATCCCAAGGCCATAATCAAGTCCGCGCCCGCCACATTACTATATACCACCCGAAAAACCGCGTATAGCGATTAGGTCAGTTAAGGAAAAAAGAAATGTGTGACTGTGAAAATAAAGTCACGTCACTTTCCCGGAGGGGTAGGCAGAGACCACGTTCTTCACTTGCTATGATCCATACATACTTCTTTCATTTCATCCACTAATCAATCTCTTTTATAATCCTGCATTCGACTGTTGTACTTACAGATATTGGAGTATCTTGAAATAAATTTAGTTGTTTATTGTTCTTGTATACGACTGATGATGATAGAAATGGGAAAAACCATGCGTTTAAATCCTGCTTTTATTTTTTAAAGTTAGCTCCAAAACTAAACATCTTTATTCAAGATTGTCATTATGAAGATTACTTTATTTTTTACCAAAAAAGCACTCTTCCTTTAAAAGGCCCGTCTTCATCAGCTGAACGGGAAGCTTTTGAACAAAAATAAATAAAACCGCCCTGTATATCGGGTTACCGTGCATCTGGCATTCATGGACGCGGGAGACATTGAACTGCATCGATTTTAACGGCGGCGATTGATTGAGACTTCTGCGTATTTATGGTGTCCTGGTACTTATGGTATCTGGTATTGCGGATGCTGCACACAAGGAAAACCAACAATCGAGTGCGCTTAATGTTTTTTGGTTTCACACTGATTCTTACTTAATAAACGTAAAAGAAACCGATTCCGTGCTTCGGAAGGCACCTTTAGCTGTGGGTCCTGGCTATTTTCTACGGAATTCTTCGTTACGTGAGGCATGTTAGACATAATCAGTGGCGTTTGTGAGGTTGACTGACCTACACGATGAAGAAGAAGATAGATAAAATATTTATAAAATATTTAAATAAAATACTTCAAAAATACAAAAGAAGAAAAATTTCTTATCTTTGGTAACATCTAATCAATAAAAGATTTCTTTCTATGTCGTTCTTACGACTTATAACACAATATTGATTTGCAAAGTTCTGCCGTCATCAATTTGCGGGGACTGCGTAGTAAATCTTCAGCCAGTGCTTGTGGAAATAAAGCCGGTCGCGTGAATTCGTAGGAGGTCCAACACAATGTTGCAACTTATGTTCATGGCATGGCTCTCTTTCATTTGTATCGACTCGACAAAAAGTGTTTATCAAAATAACGAACGTACTTAATTAAATAAATCATAAGTATATTATAATCAGATTGCGAACGACCTCTTTTTGAATTCGGTTAAAAAAAGGAACTGAACTACCTATCTGTTTTGTTCGAAAATATAGGTAGAGTAGAGGACATCTATGAGGCCCTAACGATATCTGCTTTTAATTAGTTTGATTTATTTAACTGCAAAATAGGCATATCTCTTTAATGACCTCCATTTTGAATCTCAAAAACCTTCGAGAATTGTCATTTTGTGACCAAAAGCAGGTATTTTGTTCTACTTTAACCGATGAAATAATACATAAAATAACGTTATCTTACCTCTAGATAATGTGATAACGTTTTTAAGCGAATATGGCATTAGATTTTGCGGCACGCGACCTCTCCCTCATATTTTGACGGGCGATCTCGCGCTCATTTTGGTACTCTCAGCTTGACGTCCGATTACCAACTTATCTTTGCCCCCACGAAAAACCATTACACTTATAACACTATACTATTAAGACTTATATTAGACTAATGTAAACTAAGAGAGTGGTAAGGTTATGTTGGTAAAGCATTGTTTGTTAACAAAGAGGCGGTGTTGAGTGAAGAGGCACGTGACTTCGGCCATTATACGCTGAAAAGCCAGTAATTATGGGAAAATGCTTCTGATAGCATTATGTGCTATTAAAACTAATTATATCTTAATTTAATGGTGTATTTTTTTTTTAAATGAGCGGCTTAATTTTGGTTTTGGAATAGAAATTATTAGACTGCTGTTTTTTTTTAACCCACACGGCTTAGTTTTTATGTTAAAAGTTTTTATGTTAATTGACTTTAATTGACTGAAAAACAGAAAAGATTTTATTTTGTTTGTGACAAATAGCATGTGTTAGTGTAATAAGCTTCACTTTTATTGTTTTAAAACATAATATTGGGAGCAAACTATTACTCTGCTCATCCCTATAGGAATATGAGCGTATTTTTATGTAAATGATAATAAGACAGCCAGTATGTCTTACATTCTTCTCCTCTTTTGCCCTCACGACCTCACAAGCAACACGATGAAGAAGAAACCTTTTTATAATTTTAAAAGGTCCATTCCTATTACAATGCAAATTCAAGAGAGCATTTTCTCAACTTCATTACTAGTCCAAAGGTAAACTCGGCGTAATTAGTAAGTAAAGTGTGTTCGAACATTTTTATTTTATTCTTTCTTCAGTCGTCGGCACGTGAGCAAACTGGCAGTCCACCTGGTCTGCGCAAACACTAATTTGCCGCTTTTCCCGCCATTTGCCGAGAAGCCAGCAAATATTGGCGGCGTGTAATGGGCAGCAGCAGCTACTTTGGATTTGCGTAGAGTTAACAACAGCTCAAAAGTTTTTTTTTTGCACGCCATAGATTAGTTAACCGTGTGGTGACGGCAGAGTAGAATACATTTGTCACCAACCCCTATTCTTCCCGTGGGTGTCATAAGAGGCGACTTAGGGACTACACGTTGAACAAGGAACGGGCAGCAGCGCTCTCTGATAAAGTAATCTTTTAATCTGCGATCTCCAACCCGCCTGCCAAGCGTGGAGATTATGGCAAAACCCTCCACTTTAAGTGGAGGAGGCTCATAGTCCAGCAGTGGACTGTAACGGGCCGTTGATGTTGATGAGATTAGTTAAACTCGAGGTATAGGTACTAAATTACTAAGTTAATCTTCTTCTTCATCGTGTGGGCAACAACCGACCTCAATCAACCTAGTATCAATGTAGAACCGCCAAAGGCCACGAACATGGCTCGTGTAACAATGCTTCCGTAGATAGAACTGGTCCTTTTTCCTCCGAGTAGAACTGAGACATCCCTCGCACTCATATTAACTCTGCGGTGGATCGCGAACGATCGTGTTCTTTCTTTCCAAATATCATGAAGAAAAGCACCAGAAATTTTGATGATATGGTCTTAGACAGGCAGATATAATATCCATACAAAAAATCGTTTTTGAAAGAGACAGACATATTGAAACTTTAAAAAATCACTGTAAAATCGTTTTTCAACCGATTCTGTTTTTTTCTTCACGAATCGTCTGCTATTAATGTATATTTTAAAAATAATTCATAAAATATGGTAAATTTAGGAACAGTCCAATCCCCTATTCTATCTTCAACTTTTTATTTGTTCCAGAACTCAACTGATCATTTTTATAAAACACAACCAAAACTATAGTCTATATCCTTACAATTAAAACAATTTAAGATACTACGTCGAAATAGAAAGAAAATCGGGATCATATTATTTCCCCTCGCCCTTAAAAAGCTTTGTTTTCGAAAACAAAATGAAACTTTTTAATTTGTGCGGCTTCCCAACCCTTTCGAGAGGGGACCGGGGCAAGTCGGCGTGAAATAAGTAAAAATTAAGTAAAAACGAAGTAAAAAAACACCAAGGGAAGTTTACACCGACATGGAAACCTTTTAAGAAGCACCTCCCCTTTAGACTTGTTTTGTACTTAGAAATAAGTTTGTTGTTTTTATTTTAGGGCGCAATAGACTGGTTTGTATATAACTATAGGTGTTCTTACGCAGTGTGGTGACGGCAGAGTAGAATACAATTGTCACCAACCCCTACTCTTCCCGTGGGTGTCGTAAGAGGTGACTTAGGGACTACACATTGAACAGGGAACGGGCAGCAGCGCTCTCTGATACAGTAACCTTTTAATCTGCGATCTCCAACCCGCCTGCCAAGCGTGGAGATTATGGCAAAACTCTCCACTTAAGTCCAGGCTCGTAGTCCAGCAGTGGACTGTAACGGGCCGTTGATTTGATTTGATAGGTGTTCTTCTCTCTCATACATTTTTCCCGTCATCATCATCATAATATCGACTTAGTTGTTGAGTTGTTGGAGCAAACATAGCCGCCGATGTCTTCTTCCATGACTATCAAAAGCTCATATACGCCCCCACCGAGGGGCACGAGCCTACCCTGAATTAGGGCAATTAAGCCTTAGTCGACCACGCTGGCCCAGTGCGGGTTGGTCGACTTCACACACAACCTTTGAATTTCTTCGCAGGAGTGTGCAGGTTTCATCACGATGTTTTCCTTCTCCGTAAGAGCGTCGAATAAACGTACATATGAATTCGAAATTCGAAAACACATTGGTACGTGGGATGGGAGGCATCGGCTCTAGCCACTAGACCAACGACCTCAGCAAGTGCCAAGAACTTGACGTGTCTTCCGAAGCACGGAAATATCTTACTGTTCAGACTATCAAGGTGATTCAGCCCGCAATGTTCTAACCATTACAATGTAACGAAACTGGAGATAGTTTTATAAGGTAACACGAGTTTTTCCACATTATCCCCACCGGGAACCAATCCCAGAGCCTCCGTGATGAGAGCCGATCGCTCTACCGCTCGGCTACGGAATTAACTGAACTCGAAATGAAAAAACGCGTGCGCACACCGTTAAGTCTACTGCATTGAGACAATAGAGGCACCGCAGCGTTCCGGCAAACAAACACTCACTCACTACATTACATGCACTTAGAGAATAACGGTAAAATGCTGCTAAGTTATTATTGTTTTTTTTTTTTTAACGATCATTTAAACAGACACAGCCACAGCTACTTACAAACACTGACAGTAACAGTAACAGTGAGTGACACCACGTACTAGCCAGGGAATGCTAACCTGTTTTTCCTGAGGATCAACAGGCCTGAGACACCGCAGCTGCCTAAATTATATGGACTACCTAAAGTTCATATCAAATCAAATCAACGGCCCGTTACAGTCCACCGCTGGACTATGAGCCTCCTCCACTTAAGTGGAGCATTTTGCCATAATCTCCACGCTTGGCAGGCGGGTTGGAGATCGCAGATTAAAAGGTTACTGTATCAGAGAGCCCCGTTCCTGTTCAATGTGTAGTCCCTAAGTCGCCTCTTACGACACCCACGGGAAGAGTAGGGGTTGGTGACAAATGTATTCTACTTTGCCGTCACCACACTTATGCATAGGCTTATGAATAGATATACTTTGTACTAAAATACAAAAAACAGCCTCCGTGGCCGAGTGGTCGAGATTTCGACGCCCATTACGGAGGTTCCGGGTTCGATTCCCGGTGGGGACACTGTTACGAAAAATCTCTTTGTGAGACTTTCCCCAGTTTTGTTAGGACATTGCAGGCTAAATAACCTGATTGTCCGAAAAGAAAAAATGATTTCGTGCTTCGTAAGGCACGTTAAGCCGTTGGTCCCGGCTACTATCTAGTCGTTACACGAGCCAAGTCAGTGGCCTTTGGCGGCTCTATCTATAACACTGACTGGGTTTGTGAGGTCGGTTGTCGACCTTACAAGCCACACGATGATGATGATGATTATGATGATGACAATCAAATGCTTTGAAAATATTAAGAATCTTTGGTAGAGCAGCATTTTAGTTGTCACGACCCAACTGACTAAAATCCTAACAATACAAACTCGATCGCTTCAACTAAAATATTGACTCGGGCCGGGATCGAACCGGCAC
The DNA here is from genome assembly GCA_951230895.1 of Carpatolechia fugitivella. Classification (NCBI taxonomy): domain Eukaryota; kingdom Metazoa; phylum Arthropoda; class Insecta; order Lepidoptera; family Gelechiidae; genus Carpatolechia; species Carpatolechia fugitivella. The sequence continues at coordinate 9,723,264 of OX579665.1, forward strand.
CTCAAACAGATTAACGCGTTGAACAAGACAACGGCGATGCGTCTAAACATTGACGAATAATATTGGGAGAAGTTAAGATAAATTACTTACCTAGGTATGTGAAGAGTTCATTTCGTTATTTATTTTATTAGGTCACCAACAGAGTTAACAATAATGCTTACAACTAAATATGTCTGTTAAGGATACTAGCCTAATTGTAACTCCAATTATTGGCGACAACGACATGCAAAATAATACAGTGAAAAAAAGCCGTAAAAAAAAAATGGACAAATAAAAATACATTAAATTATTTTAAAAAGAAAAAACCATAATAATTTTACTACTACCTTGAACTAAAAAATTAGGGTCAAACATTACTTATACCTATATGGCAACACTGTCAGTAATATCTAAATCTATAAGTAACAACGATTTACCCACTGATAACCGTATGTGCCTGAAAGAACTTTTACGAAATCCCATTTATCACAGAAGCTTGGTAAATTATATTAATTCAACAACCGATGTGTAAAGTGTTGTAAATAGTGCAGTTCAACTGACTTTTGTAAACTTTGTTATGATTGGTCCTAGCCAACCATAGACATAATAACTCAGAGTCGAACCTTTTACGATCGGTTCAAAAGGCATCGTAGCCAAAACCGTAAAACCAAATAAAAAAAATATCTAAATCTGTTTTCTGTAATATCTAATTCTATAAGGACGTGGGTTCGAATCTTTATGTATACCGACCGACGACGACGTGTTTTTCTTTTATTTTATGCTTTTGAATTCCCTTTATGTTTCTTATTTTTTATGTTTCCTAGACTGAAAGCAAACGTCTGCAAAGATAATCAAACTTTTTCTGAGTAAGTGAAGTCTATCAACTCGCACGGAAAAATCTACAAATATTTACTATCCATTATGGATAATTATCATCATCATTTCAGCCTGTTAAAGTCCACTGCTGCACATAGGCCTCTCCAATCGCACTCCAGCGCGACCGGTCCATAGCCACCTGCATCCAACGAGACCCAGCGATCCTCACCAGGTCGTCGGTCCAACTCGTAGGTGGCCGGGCCGTCCCACACTGGGCTTGACAGTACGTGGTCTCCATTCAAGGACTTTCTTGCCCCATTGGCCATCCGATCTTCGCGCCATGTGGCCTGCCCATTGCCACTTCAGCTTGCTTATCCTACGGGCTATGTCAGCAACTTTGGTTCTTCTACGGATCTCCTCATTTCTGACTCGATCTCGTAGAGAAATACCAAGCATAGCCCTCTCCATAGCTTTATGGATAGCATTATGGAAGATAATGGATAATAATTATATCATAGTTGCTACAAAAGTGGCCTCACAATCCAAAAGTCTGCATCGTACTAGATAAATAAAATAGATTTTTGTAAAATGTTCACTGGGGATACTTTAGCTTTGTATTGTAATTTCTTGATGGAACTCTATGTCTTTTTCTCTATATTTGAGGGAGATAGGTAACTTACCTTCTTCTTCTTCCTAGCGTTTTCCCGACCTAATGCTGGGGTCCGCTTTCCTACTTAATCTTCTCCACTATTTTTCTACATAGTCTGACGGTCTGCGCCTCATATGGCCATACTTTCCCGAAGCTTATCCGCTACGTCACGGACTCCGAGACTGCCACGGATGTGTTCGTTACGAATTCGATTTAATCGCGCAACGTCTTCATTTCCGTGACGTGTAGCTGCTGGACATGTCTTCCGAGGACAGGCCAGGTCTCGCTGCCGTATAGTAGGACTGGTCGGATGATGCTCTTGTACACAAGGCCCTTTAGTTTCACCGGTATCCTACCTACCTACCCCCCTGGTGTTGCGAATGTCCATGGGCGACGATGACCACTTACCACCACTGTGGCTCGTCCGCTCGTTTGCCTGCTCAAATAATTAAAAAAAAAACCTACCACAAAAATAAAATAAAACAGACTAAGAAAACGTGCAGGTATAACAGGTGGCAAACAGAAAATTGTGTATACTTTTCTACTTGATGATATGTCCCGCACGCACGCCCGGTGTCTCTTACAGCGCAGTGAAGAGATTTCGTACAGAACTACGGAGGTAGCAAATAATTACTGTAGCAGCTGTAGCCACTTTAGCTACAACTCGCTACTTAAAATATAAAAGACACTTTTATAACACGATAACTATTTATTAAATCACAATTTACACAGCACACGTACTGAAAGTCATACAATCGTCCGCACTCGACGGCGGACGGCAGACGAGAACGTCAAACTTCCACGGCCCCAGCCCGTCTGAAGTTTCTATCGTTCTCTTTCTAAACTGAATAGTTAAAAAGAGAACGAATATATTGCAAAAATAATACTATCGCCAGTATCAAACTACATAGCACTCGGACCAACGAGGCCCGATGCTACAACTACCCCCGGTCTCCCCTGAAAAAAATTTTTTTGGTTGAAGACCCAAAAAATTTTTTTGCTAGTTACAATCTACTAGTAACTAACTACCTACCTAAGAGAGGGAAAAATTCACTTAATAAAAATCTAATAAAAAAAACAATGGAAGACTTAGATCCTGGACTTAGCTAAAGTCTAATTACCAGAAAAATATTTTCTAATAATTTTTCTAAATAAAAAACCTCTCCAAAAATACTTAAAACAGGACCCATATCTTACCATCCTAAACCAAAGCTAACAGCTACCTCAATTACAAAATGCAAACCCTAACCTGAATCTATAAAATTCTTCAAAGACATAGCATGCAAAATTTAAAATGAAATTTAAAACATTTAAGTTAACGATAAAAAAAAATTATAATTAATTTAAAAGCAAAATAGAAAAAGAAGTTAAGGTGTTAAAATTGAAGCTATGTTTCCAAAGAAAGAGAAGTTAACATACCCACTAACAAAGAAGAATACAACCAATTAAGCATAACGCATATAAAAAAAAACAATCAGATGAGCTAAGATATAAATGTTGTTTTTTTATATGAAAAATTATTTTCTTTTCATTCAGGCATCACTGATGTCCTGAAGTACATCTCGCGTCAGTAAGGAGGTGTAGAAGAAAATATTAATGATTGTTTAAATATAAAAGTTTTATCAGCCCGCACATGAAACAAATAATAGGATTAATACACAGAAAAAAACAATATAGTAACAACAATATCAAGATAACTAGCGACTAGGAAGAAAAATAATTATTTAGTCTAAGATACAAGTACATTACATGTCTTCTTACAAGATACAATATCATATTCAAATTATTAAATATGTGGATTTGAAAATGACAACAACTTGGATTGGTATATATAATGAATTGAAAATATTACCTATCACATCTCCCCATATCCTAATACCATACCTCATCATAACCCATAGAAATCTCAACCTTTTACTAACCTAGAAAAGGACAGATAGAATACGTGTGATCCTAAACAGACCACCCTACAAAGCTCCTATGTCTCTTAAAGCAGGTGTATCAACTGTGCCTAATCAGCCAACTAACAGCGCAAACAATCTCAACCTAACCATCGTACACGAAACCTCAACTACCTCATCTACCAAACCACTTAGAAAAACGTACAAACAATTCGTAAAAACTAGTGACAATAATGCATTCATGTTTTATTTTGTATTATGCAGGTCACCTAAGCATAACCCCAAAAGAAATTACCTACCTCACACTACAATAAAAGGGAATTCAATATAAATAAAAATAAATACGTAAACATCTGTTTACAAAAGTGACAGACCAAACATTCAAATAGTTGAACTGTAAAGAATTAAATAAAATATCTGTCATTTTTGAAACTGACAATGGAAAATTATAAATAAAATATTAGCTGGGATAAAAGCAAAATAACTTGGAACTTTCCTCTTTATGTCTGCGACCCTGCTGACGATGTCACCAATCGCCTCCCGGCCACCTCGTCCGTGCGTTTATACTCAATAAATCAATAAAAATACTCTGCGGGGTACTCGCTGGGAATACTCCTCCCTCTCGACGAGCTCCATCACACGACACTCATCATCATCATCCAGACGGGGTGCCATAAGCCCTCTCGGCGGGGTGAACTGTTGCAGTCCATCTCTTCTTTCTCCAGACGTTGCTCAGTGAAGAAACCACGGCATAATCTCCAAAGCAGCTTCTGGCTCACTAGCCAGCAGCAGCAACAGCCTCTTTTAATATATTTTTCTTGACGCTCTTCATTTGTTTTATTCTTCATTACATCTATTCTATTCACGTTATTTGAAAAATAGCGGATATCTATAGCACATTTTAACCATTTTCTATAAACTCCTTAGTTATTTGCTTTTACAAAGCCCACTGCCCCGGGCAGGGCTCGCCCGTGGGCTAGGCCCACTAAAAAACAACCTGCCACGACGGCGGTCGGAGAGTGAGAACGTCAAACTTCCACGGCCCCAGCCCGTCTGAAGTTTCTATCGTTCTCTTTCTAAACTGAATAGTTAAAAAGAGAACGAATATATTGCAAAAAGAATACTATCGCCAGTATCAAACTACATAGCACTCGGACCAACGAGGCCCGATGCTACAGTACATTATCACATCATTGTACATCACTCATCATATTATTGTTATCAACAGCTCATATAGGTCCCCACCGAAGGCCTTGAGCCTATTCCGAATTTGAATGATCAGGTCTTCCAGGTCTTCCAGTACGGGTTACTAGAGTTCACCACAACCTTTGATTTTCTTCGCAAAAGTGTGCAGGTTTTTTCACTATGTTTTGCTTCGCCATAAAAGCACACACACACACACACACACACATTGTAGAAGAGCCAAATAAATAAAAGCGTCGAATAACTATGAATTAAAAAATCGAAAACACCCGGGGGGTCGAACCTGCGTCATATCCGGACGCGAGGCAGTAGCCGTAGCCATTACACACGCTCGTTAATGACTTACTTACCGTGGTTGCTCTGTAAACGACGCGACGTGCGTTGCCGTAGCACTTAAATAAAAAAATCGTAGACAGTTGCTACGATAGCTACGACTGTGCTACGATGTACTAAAGACGAATGGCGCCATTTTGAATTTTACTCGCATCACCACAGTGCAATAAAAAAATACACTACACGTACAGTCAGGTTCATAAATGCATCCATATCACGTGCGTCTATACTTTGAACTAATTTCCTAAAAGTATTTTCTTTTCGGCCTTTGCTGCTATGTTATGAAGTATACAGGACTGTATCCACAAAAATAAAAAAAATTCGAAAACAGTTTTTTTTTTTAAATTGCCCTTTTTAGCTCTCCCACTGCTGGGCAAAGGCCTCCCCTTTTGAAAAGAGTTATATTGTTAAAAATATATTTCAAAGTATAGACGCAGGTGATATGGATGGACTTATGAACCTGACGTACCTACAACAGTCATAAATAAAGACACGCTTTCATCCCTAAAGGGGTAAGCAGAGGTTTAGTTGGCGCACAGGGACGCACTATAACCACAAGTATTTGTGTATCATCCGTACAACAAACCTTTCTATACTGGGTCCTAGTTTGTCACTCGATAGCCTAAGTCGGTGTGTTTTAGATCGTGACGAGAAAACAGAACGGTTTATTTTAGACATTTGTTGAGTTATATTTATCTATAGGCAAACTTAAGATTTACTAAACACGGGCGTACAAGCATTTTCAAAAACGCAAGAGCGCAAGAGATACCTAAACAGCTCCCATAGCTTTCAATCGCTTCCAACGACAAATGACAATCGTTTTTTTTTATTATATATACGCTCTCTGAACGCATTAAAAAGATTAAAGGACATTGTCCAATTCAAATACTTTTACGTCAACTAGTGCGTGCGTTTACAACGAAAGTGTAACTTAAGTACTCTTATTTTTTTATCCCGTACTTGAATTACACTTGAGTCCATTCAACCGAGACGATCTGGTAATTGGCCACAAAAAAATTAAAGAAAAGTAAAATGGCAGACGTATTGTTAGTTGGCGCCAAATCTTGCGTCAATCTACGCGCCGATTTGCAGTCGTCTGGTCAACTAGACTATGTAATTGCTATGTTTTGTAAAAAAAATATACAAGTATTTCGAGGACCCTTGTGATTTTTATTTCGGTAATTACTTGGAAAGGAATCTGTTCGTGAGTACGAGAAAGTGGACAGTTTTCGTTTTCAAATAAGTATTTAATAGTTTTTTAATGACATTGGCCTCGATTCGGGATGTCACGCTCTAATCCTTAATTTAAGTTAATCCGTCCTTTTTACCTTTTAAAGATTGAAAAGGGACAGGAGACGTCCATCCTAATATTAGAGCTGTCAAACATCGAATTTGAACCTTATGGCCGTGTCGATTGCACAATTTTAGAGAGCACTTAAAACATGCGACTTAAAAATTTCTTAAACTGACAGCTATGCCCTTTTTTTACGTTGACGAATGATTCGTTCAAATTAATATCATTCGTTCATCACTTCTCTTTCATTGGTCATGAAAACGAAAAGGATAGCTGGATTTTAAAATTAGAATTAGAGCATGGCATTCCGAATCGAGGCCATTATGGCTGGTTTACACGTATTAAGTTGTCAAGTAGCAACAAAATTTTAACTAAATTTTAAGCGACAAAATTTTAAGTAAGTGTTTACACGTCATTTTAGTAGTTAAGCTCTTTAGTTAGCCCAAGATGGACGATCAACAGCGAATTCAAATCTATAATAAATATAATAAATAAAATAATGAAATATAATAATTTTTTTTTATATTATATTATTACTATTTTTAATGATTAATATTTAATATTAATAATATATTAATCATTAATATTTTTATATATACCTATATAATTATATATATTAAAATATGTATTTTCAAAAATAAACATAAAACACTCGCACTTAACTTCGCACTTCGCATTTAACCTAAAATTAACTAAATCGTGCCTGTCCAAACGTGTCAAGTGACAGGCCACGCCCACCAACTTACCCGAAAAATAGAAAAAGTTCTAATCTACTTGTTTACTTGAACGCTAAATTTTAACTTGCAACTTACTACTAAATTCGCTGTTTACACGCATTAAGTTGCTTAAAATTAAGTTAAAGTGTAAACCAGCCATTATGTGGCTACGAGACGGGCAAAACAATAAAATTGAATACCCATGTACTATGTGATGTATGTGATGCTAATTATTTTTTCTTAAACGACCTTTCGGTGCGTCTCATCGAGACCACTGGCGATCGCAGGGCTGGCAGCTTCCTGGCTCAAAGAATCAGTCTAGCCATTCAGAGGGGGAATGCTGCCAGTGCCAGGGCACCATGTCTGGCTGACATGACATGACGCGCTGTACGAAGTGTTTTTTTTTATGACTGTTTTCTATTTAACTTATTTGTATTTTATTGATATTTATTAAAGAAGTTACTTAATAATGGAATATCATTATTTTTCTGGCTCCTCGTTTCACTTACACTCATAATTTTACTAAATACAAGTAATAAGCAAGAAGAAACACATAATGTTTGCAATAAAAATAATGAAGTCAAGGACTCTACAACCTATTTAATTTTGGGTACAGTCGGTCAATACCTATACTACCTTAAAGTTGTATGTCATTAGTAAAATATAAAACAACGAAGATGTATTCGTTCGTTAGAACGATCAAGGATCGAACTGTTAGTGTTGCGGCCTCCTCGCACAGCTTCGTGCTGGCCATTGAGATGACAGACAGACAAGACATTTAGAAAAACGAAACGACGACCTGACGAGACAATTGAGTGGGGACTAGAACTTCAAGACAAAAGGTTGTGTGAATAATAAAGACATTGTACAGATTTTCGCTGGCTTTTTCCTGAATCGACTCTTCAGTTAGGTTCTGTCACTATATGGCTGGGGACGACTCCTGGCGTAGAGCAACTTTATTAAATTATAACAGCTTGGCTTTTCATCTTAATATCGTTTTAATTCCTCTTTATCAAACTTATCTACAACATCGTAGACTGAAGATCATTTTCTCACTTCACAAAACTCATACTAGGCTTTTCACCCACATAAGGCTACTCTCAAGTGCCAGTAACAACTAAAAAGTATCAATACAAAAGAAGAAAAGATCGCGGAGTTTGCACACAGAGCATACAAACTCCACAGTACCGAGTATAAACCTTTCTATAACTAGAAAATTAAATCAAACTTATTTTATTAAACATTATCACCTTTTAGAATAACAAAGTTCAAACAAAAATCTAGTTATATCGTTCACTGAGGAACTGCACTTACCTAATTATTTAAAATAAGAACGAAAGTAAAAATTTTGTAAAAAAAAATGGCGAACTGCGCCGGCGCCGGGTTACGTGCGCACGAGTGGACTAAAGGATTACGTCCTTTAATTTTCACTGCCTTTAGCTATTTGTAGGTAGGAATTTTTTTAAGTTATTTTCTGTTTAAGGTAACAAAATCCAACTGGGATGCACGGAATCTGTGATCTGTGTTGACAGGTTTGCGATAAATATTAGAAAAATTAAATATGGGATTTAAGAACTCTGTGGGATAGGTATATGAAAAGAGTTTTTGGTTTTCATTACTTTTTGTACTAAACAACCTAATTTTAATAAGGCAACACCTACATACCGTTAGGTATCTTGTATTAGAAGTTAAAAACAGCTGTCATCTTATTTATAATAAATTTTAGATACCTATTTGTCTTTGAAAAATATGCTAAGTTAGTATTTTTTTGTTATCACTTTGTCGCAGTCACAAAAGACAATGTAAGAATAGTAAATTATAGGCTGAACAGAAAAATTAAAATATCTACTGCCGAATAGAAGTAATTTCTCAATGACACCATCATTAATTGCAGCAAAAAAGTACTATATACCTCCAGATATTTTTTTCCGGTTAGTTATTTATAGCACCGATAATGATCGCCTTGAATATTATGCTATCTTGTCATATCCATCTTTTAATAGCCAGGTAGAATAGGTAAACTACCGAATCTAAGTGATGTAAAATCTAAATGATAAAAAAATGCAATGGAAGAATAACATTTTTGACTTTTTTACTTTTGACAAAGAAACACTGGATTTCATTTTGTTGCTATAAAACTAGAGGAAATAAGATTTTCATTGTTGTACACTGAAAGTACGGCAGAAACAAAAATGTCAACAGTTACTATGTATTAACATTTTAGCTTATATATAATACCCTATTAAAATATAGTTTAACACTTGGTCTCACTCAATCAGGCCCGACTGGCGAGTTGAAACTGAGGGTAGAACGAATTCGCCCAGAAACTACTTTTTCTGTTCACTCTTGCGTTATTTTTTTTTTTTATTTATCAATTTAGTAATTAAAAAATAGGCTTTACTATCCATCAGCAGAAGTAGTTTAGCTGATATAATTTTATTATAAACCGCTTCTACCAGCACCATCCAAACTCTCAAAAAAAACCGCTGCAATTTTTGAGCCTCACCTTTTCCCTTGCATCGTTCCGCATCAGTAGAGTTGTGATGGGCTGACGTGCAGCAGGCGAGTATCGACCACACAGAGCTCTGCGGTATAAATATAACCAAATCCAATTTTATGGTGGCCCATTGTGGCCCAATCAAGTGTGAAGTTTTGATAGATATTGGTGCGATGCGTGTGGATAGATGGGGCGACGATGGGAGTCTTACAGAAGCCTCAAAAAGTAACTACCTATAATCGAATCTGTAATAAAGTGGAGTAGTTTTTTTACTGTTTTGTAATTGATTATTGATAATCTGAACATATTTTCTTCTTCTTCATTTTGTGAGTTGTAATTTCTACAAATGACCTCAAAAAATTACACGTTGCCAAATTAGTACCATTTAAATGTTCGGTTATAAAATTCTTTCACAATCTTATGATGGATTTATTATTATTTTGATAACAATCGAAATAAATTTGTGTTAGAAATATAACAATATTAGCTGCATCTTTCAACAGATTCGAACTCCCTTCACAGATCAGAAATCAGCGATAACGATCCATTTTAGCCCCCGCCTCCAAAATGCGCATCTAAAAACACCAGTGCATTCATATAGTGACAATAGAACGTGGGTCCTAAAACGCACCCTGTAGAACAGTCCACAATGGCGTCCGCAGCATATTGCCCGCGTTAGAGGATGCTCATTTAATTCGGGGGTAATTTGATATTTTATTAAGGGTATTGTTTAACAATTGCGTAAGTGATTGTATGAGCCCCACAGGGATCTGCACCTTTTGGATGGGGGTGCACAGTAGAGGAGCATTTAAAAATAATAGAATACTTTTTTTAATGTACGGTGTTTTGTTTCTTTGTTGAGAATATCGACATACCATATCTGTTCTGGTTACAAAATGTGTTACTTGTTTCGCAGTAGAATATAAAATTATTGAGGAGAAGATAATAACATAATTTGAATGCTTTATTAATGACCTATTGTTATTGTCCGAGTCTACTTTTAAGCAAAATGTCTTATATACAACTGTTATTTTGTGACCAATATGACTAGTTTGTGTGTAGAGTTATCGTAAAACAACTAATTTACTATTGTTATATTACATAGCTCTCGTTAGTAGGATCAGGCAGATTGCTCTTGTCCGATGAAAAGTCAATAGAGCTCTGTAAGGGGATCAGGGACGTAACATAGGACATTGACGCCACTTTACGTCTACCTGGAAAACCTATCATAAGAAACACTAATTACTTATAAAATTAGTTTTCCCGTATCGCTAGGTATAGGTACAGGACATCGCTGGCTGACTGTTATTGATTTTTAAGAAAATAAAGGCTGACCTAATTAAATGTTACATTTATTTCGATAGACCTAATTATAATGACCTATAAAGTTAGTTTTCCCGTAGTACATGGTCACTCGCTGGGTACAGATACATGATTTGTTACACTTTTTGATACATGTGAATCACGATTGACTGCTAAGTGTAAATCAAAAATTTTTCTTGGCCATACTTTTAAAAATGTATACATATCTTATTTAATAATACTACATTCCTTCCTACTCGGTCTCTCCTCTCGGTTCTCTCCTACATAGCCTCATCCCGCTCATCCAGTATCGAGCGAGTGCGGGCATACGTTCCGGGGGTGAGCGGCGGCGGGAGGGGGTGGCGGTGTCGGGTTTCAGCCTGCTCTAGCCGCCGCTGCTCTCCTGGTTGTCTGTTCCCGTTTGTATGGAAATTGTGGTCGATTTTGTTACATAATTTCTAGTCAGGATAAACTTGAAAGTCATATGATGGTTAACTATTAATTATTCTACACAACGCAAGAAATGACAATGTCTTTCTTTCTTACTGTCCTGAAAGATGTAACTAATTGAAATAAATGCAGCAATCACGTCTTTCGTTGTATGTATTACTTACAGAAGTTCACTGAATCATTTTGAAGAACTATTTGGTAATTAATTACATTTCAACTGGACGCATGAATAGATTAGTGTATGTAATCAGTTTACTAGCCGTGGCTTGAGTACCGTCGTCATGTTAAAAATAATTTAAAATTATTTTAATTGAAATTTTTCTGTAGTAGAATTGAAAGTGTCCTTTGGGATATCGCGTGCACAATCTTAGATCAAACTTATCTTTTTCGGCATCTCAGTAGAATAAAAGCGAATATTGTCTCCCTATGTTTTGTCTGTCTGTTTGTTTGGAGTGAGGATTAGCGAATAATCCACTGTTGTTAGGACAAGCGGAAAATCGGTTTAAAGGTAGCCGAAAATACTAGTAAAAAGTATATCTGATATTGAATGTACATTTTATGCTCTAGGGCATTTCCGTACCTTAAAAAGCATGACAAAAGATTTTTAGCTGTTTTTTTGTTTTGGAATTACCATTGATCAATCACAATATGTGTGGAGTGCATTTGGTATAATGTATTAGCATATGTTTATCCAAGTATATCTCGAAAACTAGAAATCGAATTGTAACAATTCTTTTTTGGTGGATCAAGTATTTTTCAACAAAGTCAGTAGTCGTTTTCATGATATGGACTGTAATGTTATTCAAAAGTTTTGTTTATTAACTCTTAAAAGTTATTTTATATTCTAAAGAAGCTTATACAAATAAATATCAAATATGCGTGAAATAAATACGCATGCACATGTATTTCGTTAGTAAAATCATAGTGGTGGCTTCATCAAAGTATTTTTTGCGAATCTTGTCTGAACTTTGTCAGTCTGCCGGCGCCGGGCTTTGCAAATATTATCTTTGGGGTGCTTCGGGCCTGCGCCGACGCCTCGTCCTAAGATAACATCGTCATTTGCCGGTGAAAGTTTTATAAAAAACTATCTAAAGTCTGCCTTACGTGCAAATGAAGTATGAAAACCTCGCGTTATTTGGAAATAATTTATGTGATACGAACCCTGCGTTCCGAGACGCGCTGAAATCGATTAAAGCACCTGTAATCGCGTTCTGAACAGAGATGGGCACGTACCCAGGTATTTACCCAATCGAGGGTAAATACCTGGGTAGGTGCGGGTAAATACCCATATCTACCCAAATCTGTGGGTAGATTGGGGTATTTTCAAAATACATGTTCTTTTTTATTATTTTACAAAATTTTGATTGTTAAGCTATATTCAATTTTAAAATTTGCGTCGTATACTGTATTTTCACATTTCAAAAACTTGAATTATACACTATATTTCACTTATTGTTCTTAAGCATGGACCTCTTGAGAAAAACGTATCTTTTGGCTTGGGGTACAAGTGGCCCTAAAATAACAGGGCCGCGGGCCAGTTATCCATTCGTCTTCTTCTTTCGAGTCGATGGCTCGTCAAAGATTTTATATTTTATTTGCCCAGTATGCCGCCACCCTGATTGCTCCATCTGAGGCCTCCATGAGGTCCTCACCGAAGGTGCGCCCCGATCCATTGATAATGTTTGTAAGGGATGAACCGTGCCAAATCGAGTGGGCCAGTTTCCAAAGTAAATACAAAAATCCAAGATGGCAGCCAACTATTTTGTTTATGGACTGATTTCGGTGAAACTTGGTTTGACAGACTAATTTGGCATAAAAACAACAACGCAATGTTAAACATTGCCAAAATTCAAGATGGCGGCCAACTTTTGTTGATGGACTGATTTCAATTAAACTTGGTTGGACATACTATTTTGGTATAAAAACAACAGCAGTGTTGGCAAAAAGTTAATCCGAGTATGTAACGATTCAGGATTAACGACTAATGATTAATTTATAACTTTTAATCGTTAATCAGATTAACCAACCAAGTTTCACCGAAATTAGTCTTTAAACAAAAAAGTTGGCCGCCATCTTGTTTGTTTTATAAATTTAACGTTGCGTTGATGTTTGTATGCCAAAAGAGTATGTTAATCCAAGTTTAAACAAAATCGATTTACAAACAAAAAAGTTAGCCGCCATCTTGATTTTTTGACATTATTAATATAACGTTGTTGTTTTATTGTGAAAATACTGTCTCAAACCAAGTTTCACCAAAATAGGTCAAACAACAAAAAAGTTCACTGCCATCTTAGGTTTTTGAATTTTTTTACATTGCGTTGTTGTTTTCTTGTCGAAATCAGACTGCAAACAAGAAAGTTGGCAGCCATCTTGAATTTTTGTAATTTAAAACGTTGCATTGTTGTTTTTACGTCAAAACAGTATGTCGAACCAAGTTTCACTGACATCGAATCATAAACAAAAAAAATGGCTGCCATATTGGATTTTTGACAAATTTTACCACTGCATTTGTTTTTATACTAAAACAGTATGACCAAGTTTCACCAAAATCGGTCTTTAAACAAAAAAGTTTGCCACCATCTTGGATTTTTGTAATTTTTCACATTGCGTTGTTTTTATTCCAAAACAGTATGTCAAACTACGTTTTACCGAAATAGGACCATAAACAAAAAAGTTGGCTGCCTACCTTGGATTTTGTGTATTTTTAAACATTGCATTGTGGTTTTTATGTCAAAACAGTATGTCGAACCAAGTTTCACCGAAATCGAATCATAAATCATAATCATGAATCATATCACAAATCATAAACAAAAAAATGGCTGCCGTATTGGATTTTTACCACTGCATTGTTGTTTTTATGCCAAAACAATAAGTATGTCAAACCAAGTTTCCCCAAAATCAGTCTATAAACAAAAAAAAATTCCACCATCTTAGATTTTTGTAATTTTTCACATTGCGTACGTTGTTGTTTTTATGCCAAAACAGTGTGTCAAACTGTTTTACCGAAATTGGTCCATAAACAAAAAATTTGGAGTGGGGTTCATGCTTGTTTCCGTTTTGTTCAGACCGTTTTTCGTGTTACAGTTTTGTACAGACAGTTTTAAACCTGAGTTGCGATAAATTTAATTCTTATATAAGTCATACTTTTCTATTGGTAGAAATTCAACATTTTGGGAATTCAACTTTTTGCAAATTAATTAATTTTCAAATTCAACATTTTGGTAATTCAACATTTTGGAATTCAACATTTTGCAAATTCAACATTACGGTCCGGAACGGATTATTTTTCACGTATAGTCTAGAAGTAAAAAAATAGTAATGACATCTCATTAGTAATTATTAAAACTTGTCTGGTTAACGTTTGATTCAAACTGCATAATATTATCTAAGATATTGCTTGATGATTGGTTAGATTAGTTGTACCTTACAAATCATTCTTCAATTGGCATAAATATATAGATAAAAAGGTTAATTTAGAAAAAGATAATTTTATGTAATGTAGATAAAATTTTAATAAATTGGAATTAGGTAGTCAGAGTTCCGGTGGCGTTATTGTAACTATTTCACTAGATTACTTTGGTGACATGATCATATCCCTAGTAAGATAGTACATAGGAGCTTTCGTATGACTATCATCTGGTATATGATCGTATCCCTAGTGATATGATCATATCACGGCTATAACCATCTTACTGCGACACATATAAAGATGTACGAACATGTAACTATATGTACTCGTAAGTACCTATTACTTCAAGTATATAAGCACTTGATATTTACGCTTAACTCGCCTTAGGTTATACATCCTAGTCTGCTAATTAAATTTAAAGGCACAAGCAAGGATGCTGCCCGTCGGCTACTTCGGCCGGAGGAAGGCTATTTATTATACCAAACTTAGGCAAAATATGGATACTAAGTATTTTACTTGGGATAAGGTTTCTAAAAACAAAATAATAATAACTTCTAACAACTTCTCCATTTAGTTTTTTAAAAAGAAAATTGTTGCTATGCGGGATCAATCATTTTCTGTCTTGTGAATTTGACGACCGACCTCACGAACCCAGGGTGGTACTACAGACCAATTTATTGAGCCACCTAAGGGTCGGGCCACACTTATCGACGGCGATCGGACGCAGCGAATGATGCGAAAGGATTCCATACTTTGCGCGCGTTTTATATAGACAAACCGTCGATCGCCGTCGATAAGTGTGGCCCGACCCTAAAGCAGACATGCATGGCTCGCGTTACAACTATTTCCGTAGGAAAAATATAATTTATATATATATTACAAGCAGTGCGCCCTCGGCTCGCTGTGTTAACATAGGATACTTTTTACCACGGGAAAATCATACGTATGAACTACTGGATTAACATCCAGGTTACAAACTATCTTCATTCCAAATTTCATCCAAATCCGTCCAGTAGTTTAGGCGTGAAAGCGGAACAAACATCCAAACATATTTTCACATTTATAATATTAGCGTGATCTTACAATACTCTTGAACATCCAAATATTGGCTGGGCTGGGTGAGACCTATTTTTTTCAATTAGGAAATCAAATGATTCAGGCGCAATGCTATAACCAAACTGGGACAGACTCACAAGTGATTTTGTTTCGACAAGCCCCCAACGGACTCGAACCTGTACCCGAACACTCTACTGCTGGGCCACAGGCTCTATATATTTATTAGTTACTAGCTTGTAGTGTCAAATATCATCCAAATCCGTTCAGTCTTTATGTGTGAGTAACAAGCATACGAACTTTCACATTTCTAATAATATTAGTAGGATAATTAAAATGATTCTTCGAAAAAGCTACGAATTGTTCTGATTGGTTTCCATCATGGAGTTTCAAAAATAAAATTATAAACAGGTCTATTTTGCTACGAAGCGCTACGACACGCTACGGAGGCGTAGGCATTGATTATGAAATAACTAGACTACTTCCACCCGAAATCTATTGATATTCACCCTTCGAAATTCAAAATTAGAATGGATTCTTGTGGGCGTTGCTCTCGACAGGCGTTATCTCTCTCCGCCAATCAGCGCCCAAGGATCACCCTGCAAGGATAACGGAAGCTCCTGATTGGTCGGAACATTGACACCTGATTGTAAAGTCCTTATCCTTTTAGAATGATGTTGTCTCTGTTTTTGAAAGTGGAATTTAATTGTGCTGTCTTTGTCTAACGTATTGTTCGATTAATTATTTCTGGAAAACAATTATGTACCTATTTCCCCCTAAATTCTAGTCTACACAAATGCTTCAGACAAAATTGATTTTATTTGTCTATCCTATCCGTAACGATAAAAAAACTAATTATATTTAGAATCTGTAATCTAATAGTTTGATTAAAACTACTTAATGTAGTATTAAAGATTATGGCTACAAGAATAGTTATTGGAGGTAGATACTGGCCCCGATTCACACTGTCACGTTTTAATCCTTTATTTAAGTAAGTCTGTCCTTTTTACCTTTTAAAGATTGAAAAGGGACAGGAGATGGCCATTCTAATATTAGAGCTGTCAAACATCGAATTTGAACCTTATAGCCGTGTCGATTGCACAATTTTAGAGAGCACTTAAAACATGCGACTTAAGAATCTCTTAAACTGACAGCTATGCCCTTATTTTAGGTTATCATTCGTTCAAATTAATATCATTCGTTCATCACCTCTCTTTCATTGGTCATAAAAACGAAAAGGATAGCTGGATTTTAAAATTAGAATTAGAAGATGACTTCCCGAATCGAGGCCATTGTACCTACTGACCCAATAGGGGATCGGACTACTTTTTTTTTATTTTATAAATCCAAACTCCTTAGTTTCTGCTATCGAACACTAAAATAATGTTTGCTCTATCTTTAAAATTGACCGGGTTATAAAGGTTTGAAATTCAAGATTAGACAGAGAGGCACATACCCACTTGTGATGTCATTTGTTAGTAACGCCATATAATCTCCATACAAAAAATAGTTTTTGAAAGAGACAGACATATTGAAACTTTAAAAAATCATTGTAAATTAGTTTTTCAACCGATTCTGTTTTATTCTTCGCGAATCGTCTGCTACGAATCTATATTTTAAAAATAATTCATAAAATATGATAAATTTAGGAACAGTCCGATCCCCTATTTTATTGAGAGATCTTTTTTTTCGGCTATGTTTAAAAAGCTTATTATAGAAAGAGGACAGATTTGCATGGGAGTAGATTTCTTGGCTATTTCATAATGCATAAATTTTGTAAATGACTATATTATTACTTGATAAAAAAAAGAAACGCAAAAGATGCGACGCATGGGAGTTTCTTTGGTGAGTTCTTCTCCATCTTGATTTGACGTCGAAAAATGATTTTGTTAAATCTCACTCCGAATAAAGACACTTTTATATTTTTTTATCTCCACACAGTCCGCACATCGTGTAGTGAACTCACCTAAAAAAATGTAATGACGAAACTAAGAGATCTATCATACAAAAGTTAATAAACTATTCATTTCATTTGTTTCTATCACTTTGAACATTTTTTTAAATTTTAAATTTGCAAAAAGAAATGCTCTTTCATACAATATGATCAGCTGATCGAATCAATTTGTATGAAAGTAAAAAATATATATTCAGAAATCAGAAATATTTATTTGTAGGACATAGAAGAATAGAACATAATGCAACAGAAAGAAATGATAATACAAAAACAACATACAAAATTGCCCCAGTGTTGCGACACCCAGACAAAAAGGGCCTCATTCAGCAAAAGCCGTAGCCTAGCAAGGTAGGCTACGGGGCTGACCTTCCGTGACGTGAGCCCTGCAGAACGCGGTACGGACGAATATCATATACCTACTTATATTATTGTTATCTATATAATATAGAAATAAATAAATAAAGCATAATAAATAGCAATATTAACATACACCGTACACCTATCCACTTCACCAAGCAAAAAAGTTGTAGAGCACAAGTTTTTGCTTTATTTTGCTAATACGTTGTATATTCGTTATTATTATCAGCCTATAAACGTCCCCGAAAAAAGACCTCAAAGTCTGTTCTGAACAAGGAGAGCGCCTTCAAACTAAATGTCTTCGGTATACATAGCTGTGTTTGGATCGCACTTTACTCGATAAATTAGTACTGAAACAGCAATGAGCGTAGTTTGAACTCTTTTTGCAACAAAGTGTAAAGAGGCTCTCGACCACTTGAACCACCGTGAACTAAAGAATATAAGTATTTTATAAGTACTAGCGGTCCGCCCGCGGCTACGCTCGCGTTGTGTAAGAGTTTCCCGTGGTAAAAAGTATCCTATGTGTTAATCCAGGTTACAAACTATCTCTATTCCAAATTTCATCCAAAACCGTTGAGTACTTTAAGCGTGAAGGCGGAACAAACATCTAAACATCCAAATATATTTTCACATTTATAATATTAGTGTGATTTATTCGAAATAATGTTCACGCGCTGAAATCTGGATAGTTTTTAACGACACTCCGGGCAGAATAATCCGCCAGACTGGACGTTTGAAAACAGTACCTCGACGGTTGGCGCTGCGCGACAAAAACCCGCGCGTCATCGATCAGTCATCGGACATGCTATTTTTTTGTTATTATTTATTTTTATTTATATACCTTTTACGACTCTTTTAAATGTAAGTAATTTAATTGTAAATTGAGTTAATTAATAAATGAAACTAAACTATACTGGACATAAATCTTAACTGGTTTCCTCGTAATGTTTCTCCAAAGACGAATACTGAACTGATCTCGATCTTTGGAATGTAGATAGTTTGTACCCTGGCTGGATAGGGTACTTTCACAGGAAATAGTCTTATTCCCACGAGAAAAAAACATACACAACGCGAGCGTAGACGTGGGTGGGCAATTATAAATAATTCGTGATCGGAACTCACACAATAATAATGATAACATGAAAACGTAGTTTTATCGAAAAAAAATGCTTCAACAAAATATAGCGACCTCTGTTGTCTAGTAGCAGAAACTTTTATTTTACTACCATCTAGCGAGAAGAGAATACACTATTTAAATACCTGCTACCTAGTAATAATATAAGGATTTAACGTGAAAATAATAATGCTATTTCATACTAGATGGCGCGGATATGTTCCAATTTATTTTTTCATACTGGCAACACCAATGTGACGCGTGTCACTTCGCGCATGCGTAAAGTTACTGGTTATTTTGTGGTAAAATAGCGCTAACGGTAAATACGTAACCGCTTTGAAGGACATACAAATATTTTTTCTCGAATAGAAAAGTGGTGGTGTATTATAAATACTTAGGAGATATTACCAACACTGCAAAAAAACCGCTATGACGTCCAAACCCGCAACGTGTTGACGTTGGTTGACGTTTTTTCGACTCGCGTTTACTTTTCTTTCCTTCACTTTTTACATACGTGTCACCAAAACTGTGCGCGCTGGCTTTACGGCCTCTAATTTTAGGAATTAATTGTGAGTATTACTATAATTTTACCTATTTACCATTCTTATTATTGTGTATTTCCATACGACATCAATTTGATTCAAAAAACCAGGTAGCGACTGGCAAATTTTGCCGTATTACGAAGTCACGGAATACGTTTATTATTTGATAATAAACGCTTGATTTCGTGTATAATTTGAATTATTGTGCATGAAAATGCCTTGTACAGTTACCAGTTTTTACAAACCTCCACAATATTTATAATACGGGGTCTTTTCTGTGCTTCTTCTATCTGCGCAAATAGTTTACTTCGCATATGTTGCTCTGTAATTTTTGTAATTATCGATATCTTTAATTATAGGAAATAAACGCATTCGCGATTTCTGATTGGGTAACGAAAAGTCTCGTAAACTAGGTTAAATAGGTTAACTCAGCGACGCAATCTCAAAATGAAAGTGTAAGTTGTAGATTGACAAACCCATTTGCAATGTTGCATTCAACCATGAAACATTTAATTGGTTTTTCAAGTACGTATGTACACACTTAAATACCTACTTATTTTGAAAATTATACTTTGATACTCATTTTTATTGTAATAAGAATAATAATGTCTCATGTTGACATAACTCTTAAACTTGTTTGATGAGCTGGCTGGCTTGGTTTTACATGAACTATACAATATATTGGTAATCGTTAACATTTAGTTATGTTTGGTAATATTTAAAACATAAATAAATTATTTGTTTTCATTCTACCAAGATGAATTTTCTTTTAAGTTAGGTATTTATTCCAAGGCTGGTATAAAATAAATCTTTTTATTTAATTTATATCCCCACCAAGGGGCTTGAACATACCCTGGATAATCTAGTGTAGGTTGGTAAATTGTTACTTTCTTATTATACAACGTGTTACAAATAATACAAAAAAAAAGAATATTCTTCATCACAGGTATTTAATCAAAATTTTCCCATCTCTAGTGTCATTTGACATCTAAAATATAGACTATCGATTCTCAGAACGGACAAGTATTTGTACACAATTCGTGCCTATAATTTTAAAAGAGATGTACTTGAATCAATTTATGTTAGAAAACATTTTCTTTTTTGCCTTAATTATCTTGTTTACGTACAAACATAAATATTATTTTGAAATATTTAGTTCGTCATTTCATTAATTTATTATTTCATAATAATTATTTAACAAAGCTTTTTTTATGTATTTGTGGTTTTTTCATTTTGAAATTAATTGTTCTAATGTGAATGTTATGGTACAAGTAGTACGTAAACAGTTTTAACCATAGCAGTAAAAATAGGCACATTAACCTAAAATTACATATCTGGTCTGAATATTCTTTGACACAGCTGATCACTAGAGATGGGAAAACTTTAATTAAATGCCTTTGATAAAAATATTCTTTTTTTTGGTATTTTTTGTAACACGTTGTATATGAAATATATTGGTATTTTATTTATTTGTTTTCCAATTTTCTGAAGTAGTTAATAGTCGTCCATTTATATCAGTTGATACTTATTTTCCCTGAAAATTGTGTAGGATGATAAAGTGGGCGGGTTGACCTTTTCAGAACTTAATGGGATGTAAGGTGAACATAATATTCCAGTTAGTGATGGCCTTATTGGAGAGGATTTTATAATAATTCAAGACTCATAAATACAATTACCTGAATTTGTTTTCTTTATTTATTTTTAATAATCAATCACTTAATAATCTTAAAGTGGCTAAACTCGGTCATAAATAAATTAGATATCATAATTTAATGACTGTATATTAAAAAGAAAATAATTAACTAATTGCTCAGTGCTACTCATTTATTAGTCTTTAACTTTTGACAAATACAATTAAAGTCTAGATAGTTAGGTATTTGCTTGTTTCCTGAAAGCCATCTAAAACTCTGCTCACCACCTTACGTTTAGCATTTTCTTTTACTCAAAATTTTATAATAAATACAGGATATCTTTGATTTCCAGGACAAATATACGCATAACATAATCAATCAAAATGGCTCCTAAGCAGAGAATGCGCATCGCCAACGAGATGGCCAGCAAAAACATTACACAACGAGGGAATGTGCCCAAATCTACCAAGGTAAGCTAAGGACTCCTTAATTCATATAACTTGAAATCTTAAACTGTTGAAATATTATTACTATTATTTTGTTTTTACTTGGTTTCATTGTAAGTTAGAGCCAACCCATATCTTTGCTTGGGTGCTGGCTAAACTAGATGTCTAGGGTTCGGGTCATAGGCTGGTAAGTGGCAAACTGTCACTAGACGCACTAAGAAATGTTTAGTTTGGCATACCTTCGTTTGGGTGCATACTGCATATTATAAAACCCAAAAATTTTACCAAATGTAGCCCCTCAGTGAGCAGATTAAGTTGTGTAGCATTATTTGAATATATTTCCTATTTTTTATTAGACTTAATTTTTTTATTATTCAGGCAACTTTGAAAAAATATACAACAATTTATCTGAATAAATTGGGCAATATCATACTGTGTAATAAATAATAGTTTATTACCCTATATATGTTTGACTTGCTTTCAGTTTTCTTATCAGCCTTGCTTTTTGATTAATTAGGCAAACCAATCTTTATCTTAGCCTCGTAGTACCTTGAGTATTGAAGTAATACGATATCTTATTGACAGTATACTTACAATAACAATTTTATTGATATTGGAAAAGCATTTTGTGAACTACGTATTGTTATGGAATTAACGCCACCTGTGGCATTGGCCACATATTTTGTTGACATGTAGAAGAATGCGTGTTAAAATTTTATGAATGCTTTTTTCCAGCTTTGATAATAAACGGCGTTTGTACATATTAACAAAGAATACTGTTTACAACACCTGCTATAGTCCCTGCAACAGTTTGCGAGCGCTAGGTAAAATTGGGGGGAGCATATTCACCTCGCGCCCGTTTATAGCATTTACGGAGTGCGTGAGAGAGGAAGAGAAAGAAACTGTAGCATAATACTGCTGTCAGCGCTCATAATTTGCGCTACCTGTACTAGGGTGGCAGGAAGTGACTGAAAAAGCCAAAGACCAGACTCAATGCCTTACTATGGGAGAGGCCTATCTTAAAAATTAAAAATAACATTTGTTCTAAAACAATACTTTTAAATGTTAAAGAAATATAAATTTTAAAGTGATACCTGAGTAGAGGCTCAGAGTATATCAATTATCATAATGTGATGTGAAATTCAATTGGTCACATCTTTTCATATTAACTTCCAAGAACTCTACTAAGTTGCCCTACAGGCTAATATTGAAATAATTCATATAATTCAAATATTCTTTATTGCACATAAAAACACACATTTGACAGAATATTTGGGTTAGGATTTAGTACATTATTATATAATTTGCATCCATGTAGAAGTGAGGTGAACTTTGCTGAAGTGACCTGAGCTTAGTGATAAATAATGCAATGCCACAAATATGATCAGAAATAAAGTTCCACTGATACTGTATAATTTCATTGATAGCGAAGTTTTGAAAAGTTAATAGTTAGTTTTAAAGGTGTCAATGGTTTTTCGAATTTCGAACTCTTAATATGTACGTTTATTCAACGCTCTTACGGTGAAAGAAAACACGTGTGGAAACCTGCACACTCCTGCGAAGAAATTCAATGGATGTGTGTGAAGTCGACCAACCCGCACTGGGCCAGCATGATCGCCCTGATACAGGGTAGGCTCGAGCCCCTCAGTGGGGACGTTTATGAGCTGTTGATGAATAGTCAATCACCTTATTCATAGGCTTTACTTACCAAATCTCTTTATCTTGTTCTTACCCGTACCTCATTTCATTTACAGGAAAAGGATGACCAATACCCAGTAGCACCGTGGCTCCTAGCTCTCTTTATCTTCGTCGTGTGCGGGTCTGCAGTTTTCCAAATCATACAGTCTATTCGGCTGGCTTAACCATAAGATCCTTGCACCAGTCTAAGCAGAACTCGGCTAAGCCTGTGTAATCCCCGACTGATAAATAGTAACAGTGCAATTTGCGTAGCTTGAGAAGTTTCGACTCGTCTGAAAGGTCTGAAGATTCTGGTCTAATGGCGAACTATTCCGATAACTGTAATCTATTTTTTCATGCCTTCTAGTTAGAAACTTCTTAAGCTACTGTTTTCATGTCAAATAAGGTTTTTTTGTGCTAGAAATTGTAATGGATCTTTTTCTAGAATAAACGACCCTGTAATGCAACTTTCCTACATTTTTCGTACTCTAGGTGTAGTTTTGAACAGAGCATCTGCTATGACGCTCCGTTCAAAAGTCCACCTAATCAATGTAGATCCAAGTATAATCTCAGATTAATGTACGTAACTATATTCTTGTATATTGTAAAATAAATTTGAAATTAATATTTAAGGTGAAAAATCGCATTTAGAATAATAGTTGAAATTTTTCCATTCCTTATATGAAATATATGTAGTTTTATTTGTGAGTGTTGTAAAAGGCACAAAGAGCATAGTTTTGTTTTCGACAATGGTATGTATTTTTTTCTTATATATTTTATTGATTTATTTTAAAGCCCTATTTATTTTACAATGAAATGAAATTATTTAATCCGCGCCACTGTGACGAAGTTATTTGTCGGTTCTATTTTTAAATGTAAATGTAATTTATTTGATTTAAATACAGTATATTTGTCATATTGACCATTGTTTTTGTTCCTGTTCAACATTTTCTGCGGCACATCATTGTTAGCAAAGTTATTTATTAAGTAAATTCTCAAATAATCACGGTGTTTTCATGTATCTGTGACAGATGTATGTCTCACTTTAATGCTTACCTTGTTAATAAAACAGACAGCTAGGATTATCAAAATAAAATATTTGCCCATATAACATAAAAACACCCTGATTATTTGAGAATTAATCTGTCTGGGTGAATTGAAATTGTGCATAAATAAAAAGCAATTTTTACAACATTTTTATATTTTCACATTTTTTTCAAAAGTAATTTTATGTTTCTAAGTACAGTTCCACTGGAAACGATATACCATTTATTAACTTAAAGAATTTCAAATTATTCTCGCACTTATTACTCTGAACCAAAATATCTCATCAAAGACATTAATTTACACAAATCTTACATCTATATGGTACAAATTTACAAGAATAAAATTGTCATGTGATATGTGCGGTATCTATAATATTAACAAGGTCTTAATAAATTGGTGAAAAACGATTTATAAGTACCTAATTAAAATAGTGGTGGCTACACAACTTCTTTTTTTTTCTTCATATAAAAAAAAACAAATCAATGTAAGGTAAAATATTATTCTTTAACTCGTAAATTCAACTCTATAAGGTATAAGTGATGTTAATTTTGTAGCTTTTGTGGAGTCCTCTAAAGTACTTCCTTTACACCAATATAATAAGACCTAGGGTTTTACCTATACCAACAGTTTTGAAAGAGAGTGAATTACATTTAAAAATATAGAAAGTTAAATTTTATTCATTCTCACCAACTAAATACACTGGGTTTTGAAGAAACCCTGTGAAAGTACCTAGAATAAATTGAGCACCGAATTCGTAGCACCAATAATGTGATAAAATGTGATGATTTTTTTTAAAATTGTAATTTTTATATTCCTACAAAGAAAGGCGTGACTGTATTTTTTAATGTAAATAGGTATAAAGACAATCGATGTTTTCAGAAAATATATCGGTTACGCAATTTTTAACTAGATGTATTAAGTTGAAAGTATGGATTTAACTTACATTTATTATAACAGGTGCCATTGTTAAATAATTTTATGCGCGATACACTTTGTGATCGCTACATACAATATTATACATTGTAGATCAAATAATATCATATATAATCTTATAAATGGGAAAGTTCACATAGTTCAGGATATAATATTGATAAACTTATGCTATTAATCACATATACCTACGTATAATCTTAAAACTTGCCTGTGGTATGACTACATCACAGTGCATCCCTAATGTATAAAAAAATATCTGAATTAATAAGAAAAAAAAATGGCTGCATCCGAAATAATTCACCTCTATTCTATACATTACAAAAACTGGTATTACTTACTAAAAATATTTCAAAAAAAATCATGACTTCAGAACCACTCTTTGTGACACCAAGTGTATAAAACTAACTTAAATTCTACTTTAAAGTATCGTAAATGGCCTCGTTGGGATATGTACCATTCAAATGTATACTATTACTGAAACTTACGTCACTATCTTTACTCAACTGGACGTCTGACCGTTCCGAGCTCTGACTGTTACTCTCTACCGGATAGTCGTCCATGTTACTCGTTATCTCCAACCTTATCGCATGTATCTTCTGCTCAGTGTCGTGCGTAATACTTTTATCGCGTTCCCAAGAATCAATAGCTATCGATACATCATTCCTACTCCCTAAATCATCAATATCGCTTGATATTATACTGGAGTTGTCCAAATCAAAGTCTGTTGTCTTTTCTATGACAACAACTTCGATATGTCTAAAAGGATTTTCTTGGTTTTCAATCATCTGTCTCGCTCGTTCGTCGTTGCGGATTATAACTTCTTTCTTCACGTTGCATATCACTGGGTCCGTTGCTAGTACATCCACGCTACTGTCATAATTTTCCTCATCGCTGGCTTTGTTGCCAGGAGTGCAGATCTCTGCGTAGATATTGTCTGAACTGGCGTCCGAATCTGCTTTCTCTTCTTGCACTTCAACAGCGTCTGCCACTTGTCCATAAGGCAAGTCTTCAATAACTGGGAGTTTCCTTTTTTGTATTGATGAAATTGAGCGTTTTACTTTCATTTGATATTGTGGTTCGTCTTCAGATATGTCTATTGGAGTTAATTCATCTTCTATTTCAGACTTAGGTGTAGGAGCTCTGGGTTTATCTATTTTCTTTCTGAAATTGAACTTCTCATCATCGACTCGTTCAGTTTTTGTAGGCATACTATTGCTGTTGCTACCTTCTTTTTTGTCACTAGGTTTTTTAGGATGAAGCAGATTCGATGTCGACTTACTGAGAACTCGTTTAGTTTTCACATGAAACTCTGAACATAGTTTTTCTGTTATGTATGAATGTTGCTTATAGTTTATTTCAAAATCACTATCGTTATACAAAGATCCCACTCCAAACATATTGATTTCTTCACAACTCTGTATTTGATTGTATGATTCCGATTTAACCATAGCCTTCTCAGGAATCAAGTCGGGTTGTATTCGTTGTCTTCTTTCAAGATTTGAAGAGGATTTCGTGGCTGAAGATTTCTTGAGCATATTTTCATCGAGTGACTTCAATTTTCGTCCTGAGCTGGAGTCACTTTCCATGGAGCCGCAGTAGTTGATCTGATCCACGCTCAGGTTCTTTCTTCCATGTTTCATGTTGATGCCACTGTCCTCAGTATAAGGACTGTCTGGCATTCCCGTTTGGACGGAAACAGATTTTGTCAACACTGGTTTCTTGGGATTTGAACTGCACTGACTTGTACCCATATCGGAAGAAGACGTAGTGAGAGATTTGTAGGAATGGCTCTTTTCCGTCGTCCCATCGTTCTTTCTAATGCCTCCAAACCTATCTTCTATAAGTTTTGCCATGTCTTGGTACCTCTCTATAGAACTGTGTTTCTCTCCAAGAGGATCAAATGGATCTTTTACGTCAACTTTGTGCTTCTCACTGTTTTCTATAGCAGTTATCTTCTCGTCGGTGAGTTTCTCCGTGCTCTTGAGTAGTTTCAAGTTCTTAAACCATTTGCTCTTCTTCTGTCCGAAGTCTTCTCTGAACACGTGCATCTTATCATGATGGAATTCTTCTGGCTCCGTCTTATCCTCACTCTTATCGTCTTTACCTTCATCGTCACTATAAACGTCATAATTCATATGTTCGAGTTCGTTTTTGCTTAAAAATATAATGGAACCCTCCGTTTCGTCTGGAATATCTTTGAGAACCTTTTCGCTCTTTCCGAATAGCCTCGACGTGTCAATCTTCAAACCTTGAAGCGTAAACTTTCGTTCTTTTTCGAATTTGACCGGCTCATGGTCTTCCCTGATGAGGTCTTCCGCTGTTTTCGCTTTGCCGACGACGACCGCCGAGTTGGCGTAGGAGATCTGCCTGATCCAGTTGTCAACGTTGAGTTGACAGAAAGTTAGAGCTTTTTGGAGGCGCGCGGAGAGGAACATCCGCTTCTCGGTGTCGAATCCGAGCTGGGTGCGGCGGATCTTGAGCGTGCTGTTGAGGGAGAGGAGCTGGAGGGTTTCCTTGGCGTGGTAGCGCGGGTCCACCTGCTTCGTGGGGCTGGAAGGCGTCGCGCCGTATTCGGGGAGGGTGCACATCACCAGTACTGGCTCCGTTACCGCCGCTCGCAGCAGAAGGTCGTCTGGAATGGACAGTAACAGTTTTTAGTTTTTCACTGCATTGTCGATCTTACTCATACATTTTTATCATAATTATCTTATTAGTGGTCAGTCGAACTGGCCTTTTTGTAAATATTTTTGACATACATACTAGCATACATATTACACTCACCGGCACATCTAACCGCCCACCCTTGTATTTCGGGTTAATTTTTAACTACGCTTATTGTTATACATTACAATTGATTTGTTGATAATTTTACGATAAATTAAACACACTTAAATAAACGTTAAATTAACAACTTTTTAACTGACATCAGCTGTAACTAATAGAATTATAAAGAATCACGAGTATTCCCTGAAATGAAAAGTGGGCGGTTAGATGTGCCGTTGAGTATATATTAGGTAAATAACGCGATCACGCTCCTATCCTATCCCCGAAGGGGTGAGTTTTGAGCCTCTAAATGTCTTGACGTTGACTTGTTTTTATTACGTTGTGTTGTCGGTCTCAGTTACGTCCTATATATTAATATGATCATCGGGTTTCGAAGTTCACAAATAAGTAACCATAACCGATTTATTTGTTCTAAGAGAATCTATAAAATGATTTTTAGGGTGATGCTACCACAATTACCTCCAACATCATGCGCCATCTCGATGGGTACGGTCCCGGCAAGCAGCCTGACCCTTGTTGGCAACCGCCACAGACTCAGCAGATGTGGCAGACGATGAGCGCGGGCAGCGGCGTCGGGGGGCGGGGGGGTGTTACTGCCTTCTCCCTCCCACTCAGCGGGAGAGAGCTCCTCAGGGCACACCTCGTACATCTCACCCTTCGTGTTGATCGGCACGAACAGCTCCTGTAAAGTTATAAGAGCCTGGTACTGTCAAACTGCATTTGATCGTTTCTGGTGAAATTAAGCATCGGAAGTCGGAACGGAACCGGTTAGCGATTCTGGCCTATCCATAACTGATTCAACCACGTGAGGGTGGAAACGCCCCCGGCGGCGCCGCGTACTCTGGTGGCAGAAGGTGGATGGCGGGATAAGATCGTGAAGTGCCTGGGCACACTCTCCATGATACACCTTGTAGAATACCGAGAGGCTGGCAACTTTGCGCCGATGCTCCAAGCTTTGAAGCTTGGTTCCAGCGAGCGCAATGTCGCCAATGAGTCTCCTAGCTCTTCGGTCTACCGAATCCAATGCATTCCAGCTGATACTTGGCAGAGCCATCCCACACGTGGCAGCAGTACTCCATACACGATCAAACTTGTGCTTGGTACAAGTACAGCAACTGTTCCGCTCCTAAGTTATATGGTTCAATAATTTATTTATTTACCTAAAAGTATCACACATATAAATAAACGTTTAATAATCCATGGGAAAATAAACTTCACGGTCCACCGGAAGTGATCTACCTACTACCACAGATTAGTTAGAACAAAATTGGAACTTGCAGTTTTGCTACTCGACAATAGATGTCGCAAGCAGTCGCATAATTAATTTTAAGAAAAATCGCTGGTTTTAAAATCAGCAGTGCTGTTATCGTAGATGTTACCTGGAATAGTAATAATAAAAAAATGCACTCATTTGTCAATGAACGAACAAACATTTATATAAAAAAAAATACATTAGAATGACAGAGATTACATGTTAAAATATAAGGTATGTGTTGTACCTATGTTCGGTTCAATATTTCTTTCATTATCTTTATGTAATGATTTCTAAAATAAATGAAACAAACTCCATTCTACGAGTATACTTTTATTCAAAATCACAAAACGTTCTGTAAATTATAGTTAGTTATTGCCTTACACCTACAGGTGTCGTTTAATTACATCCTAACGTAAATTGAATCATCAACTAACGCAGCAAGTATTAGGCCGCAATCGGAAGGCGCGTCACCTTGATATCTCGTTCTCACTATCCTCTTAAGCCAGAACGGTGGCACGATAAATATGTTTGACCAATACTAAAAAAATAGTTTTTTAGGGTTCCGTGGTCTAAAGGTGGCAGTGGTGGTGGTGGTCACTTCGAATGGCCACCTAGGGTGGGTGCTAGCTAACGGGACCTTACTAAGCCTCCGCTGTCCGTCCGTCCGCGATATTATGTCTGTATCCTCTATTATCTCATGCACCGTAACAGGTAGACAGTTGAAATTTTTACAAGGCGTGTATTTATTTCTATTGCCACTATAACACCAAATAATAAAAATCAAATTAAAGGAAGTGATCTTTTTCGGCGTTTTTGCTTGATTTGTACGACGATGGTGCGGAACCCTTAAAACGCGAGTCCGTCTCGCACTAGGCTGTTTTATTTTTATTGAGGTGCTTCAGTTTGTTCCAGGGTATGTTCTGCGACTCCAGCATCGTCGTAGTCATGTTCTTTCTGAACTGTCTCCACATTCCTCTCTTCCACCTGCGTGGTCTTGTCTTTGGGCCACCGGAGAGGCCCCTTCTTCACTTCTTCGTCACCATTCTCGGCACCAAACCTTTTCGCTTTGTACGGCTTTTTGTCTGAAACTGTATTAGATAAGCAGTAAATTATAGTTACAGGCTGCTTAAATGATGAGCCATCAACAGCTCATATACGTCCCCACCGAGAGGCTCGAGCCTACCCTGAATTAATTAATTATGAGCGCTGAACAAGAAAGTGCCACCTTCTCCCTCTCACTCCGTGAATGCTCTAACACAGGCACACATGCGTGAGCGCTTATAATATTGTTGCAAGAACTAATTAATTTCATTGCTATCTTTTTCACAGATCATTCGTGATGAATGGATTTTGATTGCGCGGAGAGCTGCAATCAATAGCCCACTTGCAAGACCTGATATGGATGCTTCCCACTCCACTGTCCAAGTGGCCACGCTCTGGGCTACAACATTCTAACTTCGAAATAATATTTCCATTGATTCGCAAAGATGGTCAAATGACCTATACTCCATTTCATATAACATTGGAAAAAAGAAGCAGTGACAGTAAACATTTTAGCACAAATTCAAAATATTAAGAGTAGATAGGCTCAGTAGGTCTTATTAATGAATTTATTAGATTAACTTGTTTTCTGAAATGGTTGCCTTTTGATATCAATCAAACCGGCATTATAACAACTTTAACAAGAAATAACACGAGTAGCTCATAGCAGAACAGACTTCAGCAACGCAAAGCAAACACCACAAAAGCCAGAGGGAAGTGAAGTGACGAAATTTATCAATCACTGACCGTGACGTAACTATTCATTCATATTATTATCTACTATTTCGGTTAGCTTATAATATTATGTCCAAATCTCCTCTGAGGGAGGTCTTTACCCTACGGGGCGGCGACCAGGCTTTAGTATACCACTAATATTATAAATTTGAAAATGTATTTGGATGTTTAGATGTTTGGAATGGAGATAGTTTGTACCCTGGATTAACACATAGGATACTATTTACGGGAAAAGGTCTAATCTAAATATGAGCTAACCGAAATATTAGAAAATAATATGAGTAATCCATTGTAGGTAGGTCATTTAACCATCTTTGCAAACGACTAGTGTACTCGTGACCATAGAGCCCGAAAAGTGTGACAATTTTAGTGCATAAATGGTCTTATGTATGGATTGGCCGGAACACAATATGTTGTACTTAGATCACAGACAGATATCCAATCTCAAACACACCTCAGTCATCAACAGCTCATATACGTTACCACCGAACTAGGTGCTCGAGCCTACCCTAGGGTGATTAGGCCTTATTCGACCACGATGGCCCAGTGCGGGTTGGTCGGCTTCACACACAATCTTTGAATTTCTTCGGAGTGTTTTCATCTCGATGTTCCTTCCTTCACCGTAAGAGCATCGAATAAACGTACATATGAATTCGATGCTCTTACGGAAACACATTGGTCCGTGGTGGGGATCGAACCCACGTCTCCCGGACGGAAGACAGCGGCCCTAGCCACTAAACCACCTATGCTCTAAACATACCTATTTTTAGAAAATTCCACTCTGGCCCATAGATCTCGGCCTCCAGCTTGAAGGAACGGTTCTGTTTGGTGTTACTTGGCGTGGAGAGCCATGAGATGATGGCGTTTTTGCCAAAGTCCTCAAGGTCAGCTATACCATTGCGGGAAACTAGCGTCCCAGAAGACGTGGTCACTCTTATTTGGGGGACGCAGGTAACCTTCAGAAACAGACATTGTCATTAAGACTGCAGGCTGCAAGTAGAGGTAAAAGATAATATCTTCACATAAGATATGTTACTTTTGAATGGACAATCTCGGGAAGTAATGCTCTAATTCTAATTTTAAAATCCAGCCATCCTTTTCGTTTTTATGACCAATGAAATAAAGGTGATGGATCCAGATGAACGAATGATGTTAATTTGAACGAATGATAACCTAAAACAAGGGTATAGCTGTCAGATTAAGAGATTTTTAAGTCATATGATTCAAGTGCTCTCTAAAATTGTGCAATCGACACGGCCGTAAGGTTCAAATTCGATGGCTGACAGCTCTAATATTAGGATTGCCATCTCCTGTCCCTTTTCAATCTTTAAAAGGTGGAAAGGACGGACGAACTTAAAGGATTAGAGCTTGACAGGGAGAACACAGGCTGAGGACTAGCTCATATACGTCCCAACAGAAGGGCTCTACCCTGAGTAGGGCGAACAGACCTTCGTCCACGCTGACCCAGAGAAGATTGGTCAACTTCACACACAGTTTCACACAACCTTTATTGAATTTCTTTACAGGTGTGTGCACGTTTTCCTACGATGTTTTCCTTCACCGGAAGAGCGTCGAATGAACGTACTACGTACATAATGAATTCGAAATTCGAAGACATATAATAGGAATAGAGGATCGGACTACATTTTTTTTATTTTATAAATCCAAACTTCTTAGTTTCTGCTATCGAACACTAAAAAAATTTTTGCTCTATCTTTAAAATTAACCGAGCTATAAAGGTTTGAGAGGCACGTACCCACTTGTGACGTCATTTGTTAGTAACGCCATATAATCTCCAAAAAATCGTTTTTGAAAGAGACAGACATATTGAAACTTTACAAAATCACTGTAAATTCGTTTTTCAACCGACTCTCTTTTTTTCTTCGCGAATCGTCTGCTACTAATCTATATTTTAAAAATAATTCATAAAATATGCTGAACAGTCCGATCCCCTATTGGCGCCACCTGGATGGAAAACACCAGATATAGTACTATACCACCAATGCTAACTACACTGATAATTTCTACGCTAAAAGTGAAATTCAAAATATCTGCCCAACCAGGGATCGAACCCTCAACATACAGGACAGACACTACCACCTAGCCTGTCTGTTCGAATCATCGTATGTTTACTGACCTCATACATGTACTGAAGAGTAATGATAATTGGATCATCATATCGGACGAGGAACCAGTTCGCTTGTACGTCGTAGCAATCCAACATGTCGTCCTCACTCTCGTCCATAGAAATGAAGATCACTTCAATCGGAATCCCTAGGAACTTCGCCTCTTCATACGCGTTGTAAAATTTGACTAAGACATCGTCTTTGTCGACACCTATAACAGGATTTACATGTTAGTTTTCTTTAAGTTCGTACTGTCCGCGCGCGATCAGAATGCATTCGAGGCCATAGTAGTCACATCACATACACCAGAGCTGCGCGCACTACAATTACATTTATATTTGTTCAGTCATCAAGATATAACTTAACTGTCAATCATTGCTACGGCGTAGCACCACCGTAGCAAATAGTTACGACTTATATAGAAACTTAATAATATATCGCGTGGTCCGTTTATGAGCAATGGGGGATTTTCCGACAGCCAATTAAATAAAATAGTTCATAAATCTTCGATAGATGGCGTTGACGATTCGTGGATCCAAAGAAATCCGGCGAGTCACCCAGGTCCAAGGATTAAAAAAAAAACCACGAAGTACACCTGGCGCCATCTACCGTCTTAATTAGAAAAGAATATTTTTATTTTTTAAAGAGCTGTCAGAAAATCCCCCATTGGTGAAAGTTGTAGGGGGTTATTCGTCTCGTGCCTGCATACTGCATTTATAGAGTGCGTGAGAGAGACGAAGATATTTTCACATTCAAGACCAGCCACTCGTGTATATATATATGTATAAAAAAAGAATTTTGAAAAATTGTGGAATGTAGGTTTGATGTTTTTTAGTTAATGCGTGCCAGGTGGACTGATGACCTGAGGAAGGTCGCTGGTGGTGGCTGGATGAGGAAAGCGGGTGATCGTGCGCTTTGGCGTACCCTTGGGGAGGCCTACGTTCAGCAGTGTACTGCAATAGGCTGATGATTGATTGATTGATTGATTGATTGAGTTAACGAGTTGTTTATAGACCCGAAGATAAAATACCTATAGTAGTAAACAGCAGCACAACAATGTCACTGTTATTAACGATCCAGTCTCCTGTGATCGCCTCCAGCTTCTTGTTGTATATCTTCGTGTCCATCAGCCAGTTGAAGGCATGCAGGTTCAATTCCGGCAGGTCAGGCTCTCTCATCGGGTGGCTTATCTTCTTCGAGCTAAACATCTCGTTGAACTTCTCCATTTGTTCTTCCTTTCTCTCCTTTACAATCAGAGATACTTCAACTTTAACTGCTTCTAAGTTTTAAAGTTGTAACTTTTAAAGAACGCCTTCGTAAAATTAATTGTTTATTTTTTTTGCTGTTTATGTTTTCCTTTGAAGTTTAAATGTCAGTGAATGTCATAGCGAAATGTCAAGTAATTAGCCATTCTTTTTTCGCAAACTATTTTTATGTGCCCTTGCTTTTAAACTTTTTTTAATACACCTTACTTTGTGGATTTGTTCTTTGTTACAAAGAAAATATAATAAGTAAGTAGTAAGTAAATAAAATATTTATCATACATATAAACTACAGAGCAAATTAAAAGTTGCAAATCTGTCCTTTAATTTCATTATGCGTGAGAGGGATGTCCCCACATATTGTTTTATTATTGCCACATGATTAGAAGAATAATTCACTAATTCCAGAAGCTAAATTGTGCAAGCACTAATCCTTATTTTGCTGTTTAAATGCCTGCCTGATCAAGATCACAAAAGCAAAATAAAATGATCGAGTTGCTGCGACAGTACAATTTTAACAGCGCCAATAAATTCTGTTATATTGGATTATTTCGTATGTATCGCAACTAATCGCAAGCATTCTAGCTGCGAAACTGTGGTACCGACTACCGATTGAACATTGTAAATTCAATGGATTTGTTGACCTACGGTTTGTTTTTGGCGCATGCGCTGACCACACACCAAGTTCGGTGAAATATTTGGACAGGCTCATGACAGCTCTGCTGACTCATGTGCTCCTAGTACTCACGCTGAATACTAAAACGGTTTTTTTTGCAACAATAGGAATTATAATCGGTAGCATGAAACTTTAACCGTTTAATTCCAGTAGAAAAACTATGTCAAACTTGTTGGCAGACCATGATAAAATTTTCAATAAGTGTAGGTTGATTTGTATAGTAAGTTTTTATAGGTAAAAGATGTTTCTAGAAACTTGAACGGTAAATTTATCTTTTTGGCGGTTGAACTGCAACGTTGTTGCAGCGTCAGTTTTTTAATCTAAAGAACGCAGATCACCTTTTCTACACTCTGACGTTGCTTTTACAGTCGCCAAAATAATAATTAGAACTAAACAACGTGTTAGCAAAATTGTTTCACAACTTTTTGAAATACGCATTTTCTTTTATCATTCTTACAAACTGATCAGCTGAATGAGACAATTTGTATAAGAGTTCTAAAAAAATTTTTGCGTACTTTAAAAAGTTGGGAAACAAAAGTTGTTCAGTTTCATTGTTCTATTTGTGTTATTTTGTTGTGTTCACAACTTTCAATCTGTCTGTCTTAAATGAAGGTTTTGAATAGCTTAGATTTATCTTTGACTTCTTAGTACCTTTCTACTAGTAATTAAAACGTGACCTATTCGCTCCCATTACATTTAAAATTCTGACTGACTCCAAAACACAATTCATTTCGACAAGTGAAACGGAGTAATGTTACAATAATAACGGAGTGTTACCTTATACGGTTCAAGTTGACCAAAACAGCAACGTTGATCTTTGAAAACATTAGCAGCTAACAAACAAACGTAACGCCCGTATTGTTAAAGAAATACAATTCAAAACAATCAAGAATTTCGTTTGGGGAAAGCAAATAAAAGTTGGTCAGGCGCACGACCTACCACCTTAACTTTGCAGTGACGAAACTTTTACGTTCCTTTTGTTTGTATAAGAAGGCGATTTCGCGCGGTGTAAGAGTAAGATGGTGTTTCAAGTTCGTGCAGTGCATGTAAAATATAGGGTGTTCCGTCCGAACTATGCCAGTCGTCGTCGTGTCGTCGTCATCGCCCTGCGCAGGAGTTACAGAATGACAATCAGTCGCATTGAGTTGGATCCGCGGCGGTCTTTGTTTGATTTCAGAGAAATATTTGTTTCAATCACGGGGAGTAAGAAATAGTTAAGAAGAAGTATCTACCTACTATCACGCAAAATAAAAGGAATTAGGCTGGAAGGTTAAAGCCAAATCAGTAAATGCGCGACAAGACTAACTGTATTAAGAACTACCGATAGTCACCTGGCTGTTAAGCCAGGATTTGGAAAGGAAAAGATCTAAACTAGCCGACAGTAAATAGAATATATTAAGTTTGGTCCAAAGCCTACCTGCAACTGAAGACACACACAATCAGGTAATTTGTTATTATTATCTTCGCTATTTAAAAGATCTATTGGCACCAGTAGATAAATTATTTTGCGGTAAGAGAGAGAAAGCGTTTTTAAAATGGTCTTCAAGAGCACTAAAAAAAAATATTTGGGAAGTTAGCCTATCCTAAACGAGAATATCGCGACTTTGATTAATGTAACGGCGGTGTCTTCGTGCTGGTCCAGCAGAACTCCCAGAATGGATTGTAGCAACCGTTCGAGACATCCAGTAGGTAGGGGTTGGGACGTTCGCTTCTATGCTTCAGGATTGGTGCTCATCTTATCCAATCCTCGCACCCGCGGTAAATAAGACCGCGCGGGGCTGTAAAAGGAGGAGAAAGTAAAACCACTGGCTAACAGATGGACTACAGGGAGAAAGTTAAAAGGAACAGGACGTTGCTAAAGAACTACGAGAGGAAGACGAGGTGCGGAAAAACTTACCGGTTGAAGAATAAACGAATCACAATAATTCGGGCATTTGGCCACAAAACTAAATTCGCGTAAACAACGCGTAATAAGCCGCTAGGGCATGTTACTGAAGACACAACCTTAGAAAAGGCTTTGAAATTAATAAAAAAAGGAGATAAACATTTAGATTGTTCTTGTGTCGAGAAAAAATATCAGAATGAATGAATGTCGGGAAAAATCGAACGTGTCAGCCAAAAAAGGGGAATTTAAAATTTGAAAGACAGTCAAAAATGCGCCTAAGCAAAAAAAGAAAGGACGAGATTAGGGGAGAAGATCAAAAAAAGGTTTAGAGCCGCAGCGGAATGCTGCAGTACCCTCAAACGACGCAAAAAGAGAGGAAAGTCGGCTAAAAGAAGAAAAAAAAAAATTAGCAAAGGAGAACTAAAATTAAAGATGATCCAAATGAATGAAACGCCAGAGTAGTTGAAAGACGAGATGGTTAACGATGAACCATCATGGCTAATCATCCGCCAAGCAAGAAGTCAGGTAGGCGTATGGAACACTCAGACCGTTGCGAGGATCTTAAAACAGCAGACGGTTGCATGCATCCGAGGTCCAACTGAAAGTATGAAGAGAGGAACATTAATGGTTCCAATTTAATGAAAGAGAAGAATGAAAAGAATCGTTAGTTAAATAGCAGTTAAAAATGGTCATTAATTAAACAACAGTTAAGAGTAACATTAATTAAACAGCCCGGGCTCCTAAGTTAACTAACAACTAAAGTCCTAAAACTAACGCAACCTAATCATTAACCTAACCTAACATTAGAAGACCTATACAAAACACATAGCGTTATAAACAATCAAAAGATAGGACTGCAACGCAAAAACCTAAGTTTATACACCTATGGACTTCCAAGTCTAATGACTAAGCCTAGGAAAACTCGAGTTTGTATGTCATGTCAATAGACTAGTAGCGTAAGTTAAGGGGTTGAGACTAATTGGATAAGTCTCATCTATCTCAAGAACACTGTGGAAAACAACAAGTGTTTGGCCACAAAAAAATTCAAACGTGGAACATCCACAAATAAGCGTCGAAGATGGACGACCGATTACGAAAAAAGGCGAAGTGTCTTCAAGGGATTGACAGACAACTTCTAAAATCGCGCCCGAAAAGTTTTGACAGTTGCCGAATGCAAACAGCTGACCGCCAAATAAAATTCAAAATAAACGGTGGAAAAAGGTACGCAAAAAAAAGATGGAGCGTGGCTTGGCCAGAGTTGGACGCGGGCCACACCCTCAAAGGACAGAAAAAATAGTGGGTACATTACTTTAAAATATCTTTAACATGATAAGTACCCACGTGGGGCGAATCGTAGTCTTTCAGCTCATAAACTTGCGGAGAGACAACTTTGAGAACACGGGTTTTAATAAAACGGGGAGCAAATTTACTAGAGAAGTAGTCGGCTCCAGAGGAGCGCGCGAAATTACGTCTCCAGACAATGTCACCTACGTTGAGAGCGACGGAATGCCTATTTTTGTTATAATAGCGGGAATTTCGTAAGAAAGAGAAGGATAAATTATCTGCAACTTTTGCATAGACTTCGTCTAACGATGATAACATCGCAGCGTGCGTTGCCCGACTTTCTGCTAAATTGTTGCATCGAGTCTGGCGTTCGTCACGCGATGTGTCGAGAACGACGTCTCTACCAAACATAAGGAAGTTTGGTGAAAATGATGTGGATAAGTTGATGCAGGAATTCAGGTATAACTTGACTTTGGGCAACATACGAGCCCATTGTCTGTGGTTATCCCGTACCAACATACTCAGACAAGTAACTATAGTCTGATTATACCGTTCGACGGTATTAGCTTGTGGGGAATAATAAGGGGTATAAAAGGGGCGGGAATTGAATTTAGTTAAAAAGTTATTAAAATGGTAACTTCTGAAAACGGTAGCATTGTCACAAAGAACAGAACGAGGAACACCAAAATTATAGAATATTTGGTTCTCCAACAAATCGCAGATAGATTTGGCATCTACTTTTTTTAGGCTAAACAGCCAGACATATTTGGAAAAAACATCTACCACGGACAAGATATATTTGAAACCGTAGTACGCTATGGGAAGGGGACCAATGAGGTCGATGGACAACATTTGAAGGGGAGCAGAAACTACTTTGGGGTATAGCATTTGACCTCGTGGCTGTGCATTTGATATTTTATAAGACTTACACGTTTCGCATTCGTTGAGGATTTGGGTGACATCCCTAAACATGTTTGGCCAGTACAAGGTTTTTTTAATGTTGAGATAGGTTTTCGTGATGCCAGGGTGTATTTGGGGGAAGGTGTTATGGGCTTCCCAAACAGCTTCACGGACCTTTTCCTTAGGCAAAACGACGCGCCAAGATTCACCTGTCAAAGGGTTTAACAAGGGAACGTGGCGGAGTAAAACACCGTCGCGAATGCAATAGGCCGGAAACATTTGCGGATGCTCACTAGCACCTCTATAAACCTTTTTATACCACTCATCCGTAGTGAAATCTGGACCGCGGTCAAAAGTAACGGGAGCAACAAAAGCTCTTGATAGGGCGTCTGGAACAACGTGGTGAATGCCTTTCCTATGAACGATATCAAAATTGAATTGCGAAATAAGGGTAGACCAACGAGCTAGACGGCCAGAAGGATTGTCTAAGGTCATTAGCCATTTGAGAGCAATATGGTCCGTAACGATCGTGAACTTAGTACCATCGAGATAACCACGGAAGTGCTTGATGGATTCGAGCACAGAAAGTAACTCTCTCTCGGTTGTACTGTAGTTACGTTCTGCTTTAGAAAAAAGTTTAGAAAAGTAAGCGATAGGGTGTTCTTTATCATCAATGATCTGTGAAAGAACCGATCCTAGACCAACTGATGAAGCGTCACAATGCAAAATAAATGGCAAAGAAAAATCTGGACAAGCCATAACAGGAGTGTTGACGAGAGCATCTTTCAGCTTTTGAAAAGCTAGGTTGGCTGAATCATTCCAGTCAATTGGATCACGACCCTTCCTTTTACCAATCAAAACCGTAAGTGGAGCAATGATCGACGAGAAGTTATCGACGAATCGTCGGTAATAAGAACATAGACCTATAAAACCACGAAGAGCCTTCGCAGTGGTAGGAACTGGAAAATCCCGAATAGAATCAAGTTTAGAGGGATCGGTTTTCAACCCTTGTTCATTTAGAATATAACCAAGGTACTTCAATTCAGACTTACAAAAATCACACTTTTTGATGTTCACAGAAAGACCTGCCTCCTTAAGACGATCTTTAACCTTCTTCAGCAACATCAGATGTTCGTCAAAATCACGAGAAACAAGAATTAAGTCATCAACATACCCAAACACACAATTATCAGAATTACTAGTGAATTCATAATTAACAATCATGTCGGTTAGACGTTGCATCTCAGATGCGGCGTTAGTCAAACCAAATGGCATCCTAACAAATTCGAATAGACCACGTTGAGGTACGATGAAAGCAGTTTTCTCGCAACTTTCTTTATCGGCGAGGGGAATCTGCCAAAAAGCGCTTCGAAAATCAAGGGAAGTAATAAAACGAGCTCCACGAAGGTTATCCAAAATGTCCTGAATACGAGGAAGAGGATACGAATCTCTAATCGTGACACTATTCAGTTTACGACTGTCAACGCAAAAACGTACAGAACCATCTGGCTTAGTTACCATAACAACTGGACTAGCCCATGAAGAACGAGTGGGTCGAATAACACCAGCCTCGAGCATTTTGTCAATCTCCTCATTGAGAATCTTAAGTTTAACTGGGGAAAGTGGATAATAACGTTGGCGAATAGGTGGACCAACGGTATTAATCTTGTGGGAAAGCCAACTGGTTTTACCCAGACCTATTTTGTCAGACGAAATCTCCTCGAAATCCTTAATCGCTCGTTGAAGCTCGGACTCTTGCTCTGGAGATAAAAAAAGGCGTGGTTGAACTTGGCGAACCTCGTTAACGTAAACCTTCTTTGAAAAAGAATCCTTGGACAAAAAAAGGCTGCCGCGAATATTCTTTTCAAAGGCCTCACTAAACACGGCGGTTAGACCAAACCTATTAGAAAACTCCATACCTAAAATGATGGGAGAAGAAACATGCTCCGCAACTAGGAAGTCATGAAAAAAAGAAATACCATTAAACGTGGTTAAGAGAGAAACTGATCCTAAAATAACCATAGGCGATCCATCGGCCGAAAACACAGAGGGTCGAGAACCGGTGATAAAAGGAGCATTCAAATTTTCCTGGAGAAACTTCCGGGAAAGGAGCGATAACTGCGCGCCAGTATCTAAAAGGGCTTCGCAACGTTGGTTCGAAAGGCGGATCTCGATAAAAAGACGATTGTCGGTGGAATCCCTTAAATGTACCGGAGAAATCTGAACATGATGATATCTCCGGTGGTAAACTAGTTTTTTTGAAGTTTGTTACAATTTGGACAATCTCGGGTCAAAAAGCCAGGACTCTTGCATTTAAAGCAAATCTGGCCCGGTATATTGGGACACGAACGATAAGAATGTCCAGGCTTGTCGCATTTGGGACATAGCGCGGACGTACTCGCGACTGAAACATTATTAGTAGTGGCGCAAATAGCGGGGATGTCACGCGAAAGAGCCTTCTGCGTCGGGTGATCATACGCTTCGAAATTAGCGGCGATCTCCAACAAAGTATCCAGGTCAGTAATGCGATTAGTGGAAAGGCACAGAGCGTACCTGGGGTGCAAATTAAATTTGATAATGGGGAGCAATGAACGGTCAGAAAGTGGCAGGGCAAGTTTGCTATTTAAGGCCCTGATCTCAATAAGGAACTCACGGATAGGCTGATTTCCTTTTTGTTTCATATTGCGTAATTCCCTTTCAGTAGCATCGTCGAAATCGACAGGTCCGAACGTTCGAATAAAAATAGTTTTTATTTGTGGGAGGGTAAGCGCGTCATCCCTAATCGACCTATAAAATTTTAGGGCGTGACCTGACAACACCTCGTGGAAGCGACGTACGACGTAATCCTCATGGACGTCGTATGCGATAATGTTTTCGTCTAGGCTTATAAAAAAGTCACGAACACAAGTATGACCGTCAAAAGATAGCTTCCACTTGGACAAGCTAAGACCTTTACTACAATGTTGGGGATGAGCTACCGGAGGAACTCTTGGTAAGACTTGCGTAAAATTGATTGGGTTTTGAAATCTTGATCCCGTTTCCATAGGAGAGGGGATTGGTGAGGTGAGAACGCTACGTCTCGGAAGTACCCTAGGAGAGGCACGGGGCGTTACAGTGATAGCCACCTCTTCTTGGACGATGTCGACCAATAGTTGTTGTTTGTCTTGACGATCAAACCTCTGAAGGACCGGAGACTGGTCTTCAGCCGGATCTCCCATGTCCAAGACGTCGACGTTTTCCATTTTTAATCGATAATAGAGCCACTTAAATCATACACACAAAGACTGGGCGCAAAAAATTAACCCGTGTGCTGCGACCCTAAAATATTTCGTAAGGAGACTCAAAGTCGAGAAGATCGAGTTTCAAAAAAATACAAACTTTTTCCTTGTAAAGGTAAAGTAATGAAAGAACAAAATATTTGACAGATTCAAAGAACTGACATTCGAAGCAAGAAATGTCTAATGAAAATAATGCGAATATATTTCAGAAATGAAATCATATAACTAAAAATATCGAATATAAGTCGAAGCGAAAATCGCTTTCCAAAATTCGACGCGTAAAATCAAACAACTTACGCTCTCGTATTCAAAGGTAAAATCTCAGGTAATATTTCGCGTTTTCATACAAAATGGAGTAAGAGATTTGACATATTATGTGTAATGTTATTTTCAAGTTATTTTACTTTTGATTTTTTTTAACAGGTAACGACTACTACCATAACGTGAAGAAAGGAAGCAAGGATTTTTTACTTTATTATTGTTTTTGATACGGGCAGCCAATAAATGTGATATGACTCCTAAATTGTCCTACTGATTGTTTCGTAGAAAGCTTTTGGACAACTGGGAAATTCCCTAAAACTAACCAAAAATGTAAGTAACGAGGCTGCTATGCCGTATTCTGCTGCCTAAGCGAAATTGAAATCTACTCATCAGTGAATAGTGTCTAGGGAAAGGTAGGTGTTGTAGGAGTGTTGAAATCGTTTGCCAAACAGATAGTCGGTCTCGAAGACCCTGTTCGACAAAGACTCAGGTGAAAAGTAGAGTTATTGAGTGAGTGAATGTAGAATGTGTTTTGTGATGGGTTTTGAAGTGTGATGTTGTTCACGTTTAGGTGGAAGAGTAAATAGGGGGAATATTTATGACAGGAAGTGTCAAAAAACCGAGGATCGGTGACCCTCCTGTCACGGATAGAAAAAAATTAGGAAATTGCTAATTTTTAGATGAAGATAGGGAAAACTGGTTAAAGGGATGGAAGCTTTTGTGCGGGCGCCATACTATCACGCAAAATAAAAGGAATTAGGCTGGAAGGTTAAAGCCAAATCAGTAAATGCGCGACAAGACTAACTGTATTAAGAACTACCGATAGTCACCTGGCTGTTAAGCCAGGATTTGGAAAGGAAAAGATCTAAACTAGCCGACAGTAAATAGAATATATTAAGTTTGGTCCAAAGCCTACCTGCAACTGAAGACACACACAATCAGGTAATTTGTTATTATTATCTTCGCTATTTAAAAGATCTATTGGCACCAGTAGATAAATTATTTTGCGGTAAGAGAGAGAAAGCGTTTTTAAAATGGTCTTCAAGAGCACTAAAAAAAAATATTTGGGAAGTTAGCCTATCCTAAACGAGAATATCGCGACTTTGATTAATGTAACGGCGGTGTCTTCGTGCTGGTCCAGCAGAACTCCCAGAATGGATTGTAGCAACCGTTCGAGACATCCAGTAGGTAGGGGTTGGGACGTTCGCTTCTATGCTTCAGGATTGGTGCTCATCTTATCCAATCCTCGCACCCGCGGTAAATAAGACCGCGCGGGGCTGTAAAAGGAGGAGAAAGTAAAACCACTGGCTAACAGATGGACTACAGGGAGAAAGTTAAAAGGAACAGGACGTTGCTAAAGAACTACGAGAGGAAGACGAGGTGCGGAAAAACTTACCGGTTGAAGAATAAACGAATCACAATAATTCGGGCATTTGGCCACAAAACTAAATTCGCGTAAACAACGCGTAATAAGCCGCTAGGGCATGTTACTGAAGACACAACCTTAGAAAAGGCTTTGAAATTAATAAAAAAAGGAGATAAACATTTAGATTGTTCTTGTGTCGAGAAAAAATATCAGAATGAATGAATGTCGGGAAAAATCGAACGTGTCAGCCAAAAAAGGGGAATTTAAAATTTGAAAGACAGTCAAAAATGCGCCTAAGCAAAAAAAGAAAGGACGAGATTAGGGGAGAAGATCAAAAAAAGGTTTAGAGCCGCAGCGGAATGCTGCACTACGTTTACCAGAATCAGGATTAACTGTTAGGAAAGAAATAACCTAATTTAAACATAATGGAGAAGCATATTTTAGATTTTATGCTCTTACGGTGAAGGAAAATATCGTGAGCAAACCTGCACACTCCTGCGAAGAAATTCAAAGATTGTGTGTAAAGACGACCAACCCGCACTTGGCCAGGTCGGCTAAGACCTGGTCATCCTAATCAGTGTAAACTCGAACTCCTCGGTAATATGAGCTGTTGGTGATTTTTTAGGTATATGTCCTATATTCGGCTTTGTCGTTACTTGCACTGGTCAGACGCAAAACCCACCATAAAAAAAAAGTTTGGTATATTATGACTATAAAAAATTAAATTTATTTTAATTGTTAAGCACTTA
The DNA here is from genome assembly GCA_951230895.1 of Carpatolechia fugitivella. Classification (NCBI taxonomy): domain Eukaryota; kingdom Metazoa; phylum Arthropoda; class Insecta; order Lepidoptera; family Gelechiidae; genus Carpatolechia; species Carpatolechia fugitivella. Next base: position 9,768,169 of record OX579665.1, read on the forward strand.
CTATTAATTTAAACAGTAAATAATAAACATGAGAGGCAGCCAACACGCATCTTGCTTTCGAAGAAGCGTCTTAGTGAAGATCTATAATATATTGCTGTGGTCCTGGTCTCACAATTGAGTCGGGTATACAATAAATTGTGCACGCGCATCAGTGAGGCTTAACTAGTCGTTTAATGATACAGACTGACAGACTGAGCACATTTTATTAGTCGGATGAAGTAATGAATCTTTGGGACGCTAGTGCAAGGAATATATTTTATTTTATTGAACACAAAACAACGTCGAAGTAACGATTACAAAAAAGTAAAACGTTATACCATTGACAGCTTCGGTAGCGATTTCTTACAGGCGGGTAAATAGCAAATTACGAGTGTATTAGAGATAAACGACATCCAAATGCAATATTAAATTTAAAAACTGTAATAAGTATAATATCTTATCGAAAATGAAGTAATGAAGCTAATAGGTACCTATTACTTATTTCTTTAACTATTTAATACTGCTATTATATTAGGTCCTTACATATGAAATTGGCGTTTTGTCGTACTGGCCACTTTGATCACAAATTTCTCCTATTTGGTTAGGAATTCGAAATTCTTTATACAGCTATTTCCACATGTAGTTGTGTTTCGTAAACCGTCATTCATTTGTTTTTTTACTTATCTTTTTTCTGTTTGCATCGCTCGATTTACAAAATGGAAAATTTGAAATATCGCGTTATTTACGAGTACGAGTTCCACCGTGGCACCAGTGCTGCGGAAACGGCTCGAAGGGTTAATGATGTGTATGGCGGTTGTGTCGCAAAAGAAAACACAGTGCGTTTTTGGTTCCAACGTTTTCGTTCTGAAAATTTCGACCTGCAAAACAAGCCCCGTGGACGGCCGGAGACCCAAGTTGATAATGAAGCATTGAAGGCTATTGTGGAAGCGGATCCATCGCAAACCACGTCCGAGTTAGCTGCAGGCTTCGGTGTTAGTGATAAAACTGTTTTAATCCACTTGAAGCAAATTGGGAAGATTAAAAAACTTGAAAGGTGGGTTCCTCACGAATTGAGTGAAGCAAACCGGCAAACGCGCGTCAACTGCTGCGTTACATTACTTGACCGGCACAATAACGAAGGGATTTTAAATCGAATCATTACCTGTGATGAAAAGTGGATTCTCTACGATAATCGGAAGCGCTCATCGCAATGGCTGGACCCTGGCAAGCCAGCCAAAGCCTGCTCCAAGCGAAAATTGACCAATAAAAAGTTACTTGTAAGCGTTTGGTGGACTAGCGCCGGTGTCGTTCATTACAGTTTTCTCAAATCTGGCCAGACGATTACGGCAGATGACTATTGTCAGCAATTGCAAACCATGATGGAAAAGCTAGCTGGTAAACAACCGAGGCTGGTCAATCGCTCTACGCCACTGCTGCTTCACGACAACGCTAGACCACACACTGCACAACAGACGGCTAGCAAATTAGAAGAGCTTCAATTGGAATGTCTAAGGCATCCACCGTACTCCCCGGACCTTGCTCCAACAGATTACCATTTTTTTCGAAATTTGGATAACTTCTTGCAAGGGAAAAAATTCAACTCAGATGGGGCAGTCCAAATCGCCTTCAAAGATTTTATTGATTCCCGTCCGAATGGTTTTTTTAGTAAAGGGATCAATGAACTACCTATGAGATGGCAAAAGTGCATAGATTACAATGGCTCATACTTTGATTAAATAAATATACTATATAAAAATTTTTCGACTTTTTGTTCCTCCCATACAAAACGCCAATTTCATATGTAAGGACCTAATATTTCAAACTAGCGGTCCGGCCGCGGCTACGCTCGCGTTTTGTAAGATTTTCCCGTGGGAATATACTTTTCCCGTTAAAAGTATCCTATGTGTTAATGCAGGTTACAAACTATCTCCATTCCAATCCGTTGAGTTCTTCAAGCGTGAAGGCGGAACAAACATCCAAACATCTAAACATCCAAGTTTCCAAACATCCAAATATATTTTCACTAATAAAAAGATAGTGTTTTGTTTAATCGCCAGGAGCACTTTATGTAGTTCATAAATACTTCATAATAAATGAGCTTTTAATGATAAAGATGAGTTATGGCGAAAAAAAAACTAAGATTGTTTTTATATAGATGTTGATTTTGTTTTTTTATTTGTTTTTTTTTTTTTGATTGTTTTTAGATTGTTTTTATTGTTTTTAGTTTTGTTTTTTTTTGTTTTTGTTTTTGTTTAGAGTCGAAGTCGCTGAAGTGACTTAACGGAAACTTAGACTTACAAATGTCATTCAGTACGACATTTTTTGAGCATAGCTATGATTTGGCTAAACTTTGTCTCTGAATGTCTCCCTTAGGAACATTTATTGAACCATAGAAATGGCGGCAGCAAATCAAAATGGACTATATTTGATGTCAGTCAGTCAGTGGCATTTGGCGGTTCTGTAACGCTTATACCAGGGTTTGTGAGGTCGATAGAATCCTTACATCAGCCCGAGAGACACTGGTAATTTTTTTTCCGCGGCAGTTGTGTTTTTATTTTGGTATACTTAAAGTAGGTACTACAAGTATCGCGTTCCCGAAATTTTTGTTACTCGATCGTATGCATTCCCGGATCCTTCTTTTTTCTATTTGACGCTGAAACCATAAAGTAGGTAAAGCGGCGCCCGCGCCTGTATTTTGTGCTGAATCATAACATAAATACACATTGTTTTCTTCTTCTCAATCTCTTTATCGAAAATGATTTGACACTAGTAACGAGTGTCAAGTGTAACGACACACTATTTTTGTCTGTACACAGCATTACTTTTTTTTTTACATTGATGCTCACGCAGGCAGTAACTCCCTAGTTCAATGGGACGGTTAAAGCACTAGACCCTTTCAACCCTTCACAGTCTTGAAAATTCCCCAAGGAGAGTAATAAAATGCAAAAGTCTAACAAACATACTTTTGCCGTTCTAGAACCAAAACTTCTTTGAAAATTCTTTCAATAGCACCTTGAAACGCCTGCAAACTGAAGTTTTGTATTGGACAAACGAAACCACGTTTTACTTGCGGTTCGAATACGAAGTCTATTACTGAATGCTTTAGTCTTTCTTTTATAAAACGGCAAAATAAAGTTTGTATAGGACGGGGGCAACGGCCCGATGTTGCCAGGACGGCCCGCAGGGTTGTCACGACTAGGAAATAAAATTCTCTTCGCGCGGATATTAATGTTCCACGATTTCTTTGGACAAGGCGGCTGGCTGTGTAAACGTTGAAATTGTGTGTTTAATTTTATTGATATTGTTTTATGTTTTATTTACAACAGGAAGGGCTTTGATTTACAGATCGGACTTCTTATGCTCAGGGTCATTGTCATGCTAAATCAAAATGATTTAACTATTACTTACTTACAGTTACCACTAACTGGTATGTAAATATTCTCGTCAATATTATTTTTAAGACGCTTTTATTAGGTTCACTTATATGTAATGTAACTAACTTGCGGGGTGAGCAGAGTTTCTGGTTTCAATTAAAACAATATACATACCACACGAGATCAAACTAATATTAGCTGATTAAACGTGAAAAATGAGCAATGAAGCCCAGAAAGAGCCTGGCTTTTTAGCTTTGAAAGCATCGGCCATTTTCCTTTATCAGTTTTTACGCCTTGCCCAGGGAAAAAAGGACAGCTGGTGTATTAAAATAACAATAAATTGTGCATTTCCATCCTACATAATGGATGCTTCGTCTACATCAATATAAAATTTTACGGTGACTTAGCTATCTATCAGGTATGGAGAAAATAGAACCACGTCTAATTTATTAATGACTAATTGAACTATTTCATGACACAGTGACAACCCTACAGAGACGTCCACTGAAATGACGCTCGGCTCGATGTCTTTAGTCTACTCGTCACGGAGCGATGTTGTGGACCTTAATTATGTGGACCCTGTAGTCTAGAGGTCTAGACCTCAGGTTCTCAAAGTGGGGAACGCATGCATACCGCGCCTGGACCGCCAGTTGGTCGTATAGTTTCGTTCACGTAAAACGCCGAGCGAAAAAGATGTGTTTGAAAATGTGTGTGAGCTTGTAAATGGGCACTGTCGCATCGTTCTTTTGATGTCAATTAGATTGCTGATTAAAATTTTATCCATTTTTCGCTAAACGTTAGGATTTGCGACGTTATAGGATGGATGACCATCACTAAAATTTTGAAATTGAAATTGTATTTTTTTTTACGCTGTATGTTATCATCAACAGCTCATATAAGTCCCCACCGAGGGGCTCGACCCTACATTAAATTAGGGCGAATAAGCCTTAATCGACCACGCTGGCCCAGTGCGGGTTGGTCGACTTCACACACAACCTTTGAATTTCTTCGCAGGAGTGTGCAGGTATGTTATAATTTTAACAAATCCCTTTGTTATGTTCAAAGAATACACATGTTTTTTAGAAGTCCTTCCTCTTCGCAATTATCATTTATTATTTTATATTTATTTAAGTATATTAGGAAAATTTAAAAAATAGAAGAGAAGGTTGTAAGGTTTGATTATTTGGGTCAAAGATATTTTTGAAAATTTCATAGGGTACGTACCCTAGTACCCACGTGGGTACTATAAGTTTGAGAACCCTGGTCTAGACTCTACCCGCGTGTAACAATAATCGTATCGGTAATGGTCGAGCGTTGGTGGTGTGACAGTACGGTACGCTGTCCTCTGAACGAAAGGTCTAGGATTTGATACTGAAACATGTGATAGGGATTTAAAATCATAAACACAGTCTTCCTGGTTTAAAAGACTTTGACGACATGCGCCTAAGATGAAAAAAGTGTGTGCACTACTTCAATGTTGTGAAGTAGAAACTATTTCGGAGGTTTTGAGGTCGAAGCCGGTGGTCTAACAAAATCACGTTGTACCTAGAACAGTCCAACCAAACTTGGTTAGGGCATTGCAGGCCGATTCACCTGATTGTCTGAAAAGTAGGACTAATATGACCGACAAACGACGCCCCACGATAACCCAAACGACACCTAATTTTCACCTTCTTTAGCATGTCTTCGATAATTTTTTGTTCTGTCTGTTGTTTTTTAACTGGTCTGCTATGTATACTAAAACACTAATACACTCGGATAAGCGATTAATCGTGTGTGGGATCACTTTCAGGACGAAATTGCGCCCATGCAATTATGAATGCACCACACGCGTACTTAAAAATGCAATGATTTACCGACTACTCGTATAACTATTCCTTGCGTGTGCAATACCAGAGTAGAATTCAGCTATGAATCTAAGGAACGACTGTTAAATAACATTCAATGAATTTATTACGACTTGCATTCATAAACTTTTGCAATTGAAATATGACTACCATAAAATTTTATTGTATTTTAAATATTTTATCCATTAACTCTGATTGGACGTTACACGAATATCTTTTTTATCCATTAACTCTGATTGGACGTTACACGAATATCTTTTTTATCCATTAACTCTGATTGGACGTTACACGAATATCTTTTTTATCCATTAACTCTGATTGGACGTTACACGAATATCTTTTTTATCCATTAACTCTGATTGGACGTTACACGAATCTTTGCGTGTTTGCGTTCTATCGTATCTGTTTCTATAATATAGGTTCTATTCGTAATGTATATAAAAAATAGATTTAATAGAACATAGAATTTTCGACTGGTACAAGATGTTTTTCTTTTTGTTGCTATAGGGGAAAAGGGGTAACGCAAATGGTACGTCTTCGCCCTTTCCATGGTTAGCGTGGAGAGAAGTAATATTGATTCGATGGGGGTATCAGTTGTGGGCGATAGGGCCCTTTTTAAGAAGATATTTATTGAACAAATCATTTTATAACTAGTGGCTGTAGACCTCAGAGATCCCTTGAATTAGAAGTTGATGCATCTAATTTTATAATAAGGGTATCAACGAAAAAGTTGTCACTAAACTTTTAACATTTTTCGAATTGGCTGAAATATTATGTCTTTTTTACGTTATCTGCGCCATTTTGATTTTTTTAACTGAATCGACAAAAAATATGTTAATTTATCGAACCTACTCGTAAAATACGAAATGCGACCAGCGGAAAGCATTTTTGCCCAAGCGTATCCAGCTTCGCGCTCGCTCGGTTGATAAGTAACTTAATTATATTGCTACAATATTTTAAATAAACTTAGCGATGTCACAGAGTAGTGTGTAGGATAGATTATAATTTTTGTATGTATGCCTACCAGTTGACACCATGATGGGATGAAATAAACTTACTCGTGTAATATGATCCCGGGAAATATAATCTTTACGTGGTACACCCAAGGTAAAAAAAACAAAATTGAAAATTTTAAAAAACCCACGCCGTATATTAAAATATATTAGAATAAAAAGGATTAAATAACATTTTTTGAAATCCCCCGACCAGAGTCAAATAAGATAAGAAATATAAAATAAAGAAATCTATAAAAAGAGTGATTTCTCACGAAATCCGCCACACAAACAACGAATTATGACCTTTCTTAGTCCTTACGTTTACGTACCTACTTACCTTTTGCTTTCTCGTAGAGATAGACACAGCAATAATATTGATTAATTTAGGTACTATTACATACTCATCTATCTAATAATATGATACAAATCTAATAAAACACGTCGGGGTCTGCCATTCCCTGCTCTGACATTAATAAATTTTATATAAATACCGTGAGTTTTACTTATTCAGAATCTACATTATATTTAGTTTTTGAGTAATATAAATAAGTAGATATAATATTTAAACTGAAATTTCGAACAAAGAGAGCGATGATGGCAGCCCCCGACGTTTTTTATTGGATTTGTATCATATTATTAGATAGATGAGTATGTAGTACCTAAATTAATAAATATTATTGCTGTGTCTATCTCTACGAGAAAGCAAAAGGTAAGTAGGTACGTAAACGTAAGGACTAAGAAAGGTCATAATTCGTTGTTTGTGTGGCGGATTTCGTGAGAAATCACTCTTTTTATAGATTTCTTTATTTTATATTTCTTATCTTATTTGACTCTGGTCAGGGGATTTCAAAAAATGTTATTTAATCCTTTTTATTCTAATATATTTTAATATACGGCGTGGGTTTTTTAAAATTTTCAATTTTGTTTTTTATTTGAATATGTTTTAAAATCCGGCGTGGGTTTTTTAAAATTTTCAATTTTGTTTTTATTTTAAACTTTTTGGAAAGTACGTTACAAGGGACAACAGTTGACAAGGCTGTTGTTTATTTGGGCAACAAAATGTTTGCCAAAGGGCAACCCTACGTAGCTCTCAGTAGGGTTCGCTCATTGGATGGTGTGGTGATATGCGACTTGGACGAACGCAAATTATTTAATAACCCACATAATAATGTAGCATTACAAGAGTTAGAGAGACTCAGAAATATAACGCAATAACATAGGTACTAAAATTTTATTTGCCTTTAACGTACTTATTATATACCTTCTCCGATCTGTCGTGGGTGCAAATAACCGCATCGGAATCGGCCACCTATCCTCGCTGTTGCAGTATTTCTTTATAGTCTACCGCCATGCGCCATAAAACATGTCCAAGAACCTGATCTGTATAGATACCGGTTCAGTAGTTTTGAAAACTCCTGTAATGCCATCTTTTCTGGCTACTGCAGGGCTCCCTGGTGGTCTACCGCCTCAAAACATATCCAACAACCAGCTCCAAAATGAAGCCTTTTGAATGCAAAAAACCGCATCGAAATCGATTCAGTACTTTTTGAGAACTCCTGTAGTGCCAACTTATCTGGCTGCTGCAGCGCTCGTGGTCTACCTCCATAAAACGTATCTAAGAACCCGCTCCAAGATGAAGCCTTTTGAATGCAAAAAACCGCATCGAAATCGATTTAGTACTCTTTGAGAACTCCTGTAGTACCAACTTATCTGGCTGCTGCAGGGCTCCCTGGTGGTCTACCTCCATAAAACGTATCTAAGAACCTGCTCCAAAATGAAGCCTTTTGAATGCAAAAAACCGCATTGAAATCGATTCAGTACTTTTTGAGAACTCCTGTAGTACCTACTTATCTGGCTGCTGCAGCGCTCGTGGTCTACCTCCATAAAACGTATCTAAGAACCTGCTCCAAGATAAAGCCTTTTGAATGCAAAAAACCGCATCGAAATCGATTCAGTACTTTTTGAGAACTCCTGTAGTACCAATTTATGTGGCTGCTGCAGGGCTCCCTGGTGGTCTACCACCCCAAAGCATGTCTAACAACCAGCTCCAATATGAAGCCTTTTGAATGCAAAAAACTGCATCGAAATCGATTCGGTAGTTTTTGATAACTCCTGTGTTGCCAACTTATCTGGCTGCTGCAGCGCTCCCTGATGGTCTACCTACATAAAACATATCTAAGATCCTAAGTTGAAGTGATACCTTTTCAATGCAAAAAACCGGAACTAAATCGGTCCAGTGGTTTTCGAGATAGAAGGTAACAAACAAACAAACAAACAAACAAACAAACAAACAAACAAACAAACAAACAAACAAACAAACAAACAAACAAACAAACAACCTCTTACCCCAAACGCAAATACCGCCTCCGTTCCGTTCCGTCCGTCGTGGGTAAAAATAATAATTTAAAGCCTTATTATGGCTAACGACAACGTAGAATTTTTTTTCTTAACAACACCAAATACGTCTGACACCATTTCTAAAAATACATTTCTAATTTCTAAACAACATCAATACTGTGATTTCCGTTGCTAAAGTGGAAAACCGTCGGTAATGGCAACAAATACAGCAATCTTCCCATTTTGTCATTATCTAGTACCCAGTAATTTACCAGTGAGTAATTTCTGTTTCCCGAAAACTTCTCCGGCGCTAACGGGACACAATCGTTTGTTGATTTATCTCACAGAATATTTGAAAACTGATTAAATTTATTGACCATTTCGGTGAAGCTGACTGTTTTACATACGTTAAATGAAATGTTGAATTAAGACGTATGTACGCAATATGTATGTACGTATGTACGTGTTAATTCGGGTAAAAATTTAATAGCAGCACAGTGCCATGTAGGTAGGTAATTTTAAATGTATCGACGTGAATTTGTATAATAGGCATCTATAGGTACCTTACGTACGTGGAAGATTGTACATATCGCGTGTCGCAATTTGGGTACCATTTTGGGCATTTCATTATCTTTGCACTTTTATTGATCTAAGTTTGGGAAGTCCTCTTTGCTATTTTCATAATATAGAATCCTCCAAAAATAAAAAAAAACCATTGGGTAGTGCCATAAAAAACATTGGTGGCATCCTAAACGCAGAGAAATAACTCTGTGAGTCGTTATTGGGCCAACAACAATATGAAAACGGAGAGTTCGTGGAGATAAGTCGTTATTGCACTAAAAGCGTTTTACAGCTACCAGGCTGGCATAAGTCGCAAAGACGTACATGTACGAATAAAATTTTTATTTTGAGATGAGTCGTTATTGCACTAACAGCGTGTTACAACTACCAGGCTTGTATAAGTCGCTGAAACTGTTTTGAATGCCGACATTGCTGCTGGTGTAAAAATTCCCTGGAAGGGTCGCGTTCGGATTGCAATTTACTGCCGAGCTGTTTTCGTTTTTATTTATTTCTGTTTACTGCTTCGTAATTTCTTTTTATTGATAGTTTGTTATTAAAAATATAATATAATTAAGCACTTTATAACGATATATTTTTGAAACGTACGCTAGCATCGTTAAATGGTTTTAAGCATACCCCCATTATTTTAAAAAAACCTATCCAAGGGCACCTCACACTATGGGGTAGTTAAGAAAAAAAAATAACCCCCCCACTTTATGTCTACCACAGTAGTATTATTGATAGTTTTTTATTAAAAATATAATATAATTAAGCATTTTATAACGATATCTTTCTGAAACGTACGCTAGCATCGTTAAATGGTTTTAAACATACCCCCATTATTTTAAAAAAACCTATCCAAGGGCACCTCACACTATGGGGTAGTTAAGAAAAAAAAAATAACCCCCCCACTTTATGTCTGCCAGAGTAGTATTAAATCTGTGACCAGAGGAACCCTAAAAATATTTTCGGCATGATGCCAAACTACAGCTTTCTCCGTGTAGTGATAGTACCCGTCAAACTGAACAACTTTTCACGAAAAAAAAATTTCCTGCGACAAAAAAATTTTTGTTCTCTCCATACAAAGTGAGACTCCAACTAATATTTTCTTTCTTTCTTTCTAACTGTTTGAGCAAGCCGCGGACAGACAGACGAACAGACATTAGGTTCCTTTTTGAACGAAACAACACAGGTTTAAATGAAAAGTGGCTTTGTTCGACGAGTCCTTATTGCACTAACAGCGTTTTACAAACTACCAGGGTAGCATTAGACATAGAAAGTATTTGAACACACTTAAATCCGAAATCGTTGTAGATGTGTCGTTCTTGCACTAATAGCGTTTTACAAGTACCAGGCTGACATAAGTCACAGAAACTATTTGAATAGTTGTTGCACTAAACTGTTTTATAACTACCAGGCTGGCATAAGTCACTGTAACTTATTTGTCTTGAATCAATGACATTGTTTTGAATATGTCGTTCTTGCACCAATAGTGCTTCACAACTACCAGGATAGCATAAACCGTAGAAGCTAATACTCACGTTCCCCTGCGGGTCTATAAGCTGAGCGTATTTGGGCGCCTTCGCCTTGCTTCCGTCCGCGAACACTCCTGCCAGCCTCAGCGGCGTTCCCGGCCTGGCGGCTGCGCGTTCGTACTGCGCACCGACTCTACCGCTATCTGTGGACACGAGAGAGAGATTTAGTTGATTATTATCAGATCCGATTTAAAATCTGCGCCCGATATGTTACCACTTTGGTAGAAATAGAGATTTGGACAGTTAAAGAAAAGCAGACAAATACGACTAATTTGAATGTACGTTTGTCATCAATAATAAAATCGTCATCATCATCATCAATATCCATTTCATGTACAAAATATCCTTTTTCGTGGACAAAATTATGTTATTTGAAAATCGCAACTTGAGTAATTTAATACCAATTTATAAATGTATGTTTGATAATGAAACCTAAGTTGCCTGAACCATCTTCAACAGATATCATCTCAAGCTTATATGTGAAGTCGACTACAAGGTCGGATTCTGTGGTCGGATCCCTTGCCTGAGTGGGACGTATGACGGGCTGATAACAAAATGCTTACCCGAGGCAGGGCGCGCGCGGTACGCAGAGATTGCGCGCGGAGAGACAAGGGCGAACGCTCGCGCCCGTAGCAGAGCCGCAATGGAACCACGAGCCGACGCCAGCGCGCCGCCGCGGCACCCGCACGCCGAGAACCATCCTGGAAGAAAGAAAAACAAATTTTGAGATGAGTCGTTATTGCACTAATAGCTTTTTACAACTACCAGGCTACCATGAGTCAAAGAAACTACATAAATTACAAAAGGAGAGAACTTGACTTACTAACAGATCAACGAAGAGCCAGAACTACCGGGTCTACATAGAATTTGGCAATTTACCACTTTGTGTGTCAAATAGGGTGCGGGACACTAATATGGCGCGTAATAGTAGGTATGTAGCCCATAATTTTTTACAAACGGTTTTGATTACTTTCCTCGCAATCTAGATGAAAAGCAGAGTGTTCACCACGTGGGAAAGATCAATTCCACCCTCACACTATTAGCGCCCTCGCTACGCTCATGCGCCAAAATACTTCGAGTGTAATTGATCGCTTTCACCCCTTGGTTAACAATCTACTATTTTCCAAAAAAAGTAAAAGCACTAATGTTTCTTTGTCACTAAGATTCTCTTGAGTTGACCGACTCGGCTCGTCATTACGTAAAGGTTAACTTACACATTTAATACCATACCCTGTAAAGGAATACATTCCATTGCTCGTTTTATTGACTTTTCTACATAGATAAATAAGGGGGTATAGATTGCTAACTCCATACTTGCATGCCCAACCTGCGTAAAACTTATTATTGTCGCCGGTACCTTTTAGTTTTGCTTATTATATTAGATGTCGCTACTTTCTAAGCCTATCTGTGTTAATCAAGTGACATCTGTCGAACTATTAATAAATCTCTAACTGAACGTGGTTTCCTTTAGTCGCCAGGTGGCGCAAATGTGGAGCGACCCCGAACTGGCTTGCCCGTACTATTTGTGAATTTATGTTTACGTCTTTATTGGTAAACTCACTCTCTATGCTAATATTTACTATGTTCTAATAATGAATCCCTATTTGCCTTTGTTACCACCACGGCATCACACGTGAACGGCTAGAACGATTTAGCTAATTATTTTTTTGTTGAGTTTGTTTTTGTCACGAGAAGATTCTAATAAAATAAAAAAATAAAAAAAGTTGCGCGGAAAATTTAAAAAAAAGATATTTCTTTTTAGAAGGACCATATTTACTTTTCAAAATTATCATGTTAACATTATTGTCAGCCGTTTGACGTTAAAAGGTGCAAAAGTGCAAAAGTGGCGTAACCCACAAAATATCAAAATTCTGTTTATTGGGTGTAAGCACTCGTAAAGATATAAAGTTTCACTTTATTCTAGCTAGATTCAATTATAACGTCATAAACACCATTATTGCATTCCGAAATCACGCTCTTTTAAAAACCAGTCATCCTTTCCGTTTTTATGAACAACTAGCGGTCCACCCGCGGCTACGCTTGCGTTATATAAAATTCTCCCGTGGGAATAAGACGTGGTAAAAATATATTTTTTTAAAGTCTCGATTGTTCCAGAGTACAAACTATATCTATTCCAATTTTCATCCATATTCGTTTAGTAGTTTAGGCGTGAAAGCGGAGCAAACATCCAAATATATTTTCACAAAAATGTTAGTGTGATGTGACAAAAGAGAGGTGATGAATTCAGATGATAAATGTTATGCAAAATATGTTTCTTATCCAAATCTTCTTAACCCGTGAGGGATTACCTATGCCTGTGAAAAAATCGGGTTCAGCGAAATAAGGAAAAGACCATCATTTAATTACCTACAAGTTTTTTATTATCTTTAATTTCGGATTGATTTTGTTTTCTAAAACATTTTTCTTTTGTGACTTACAGAAATCATAAATTTTTACTAAAAGTAGATGATAAATCACAAATTTTTCATGCGTTTGGCAAAGCAGGAGCAGCAAGATAATCACACAGCACAACGTAGTATCGCGTTTGGCAACCTTTGTTGCCATGAACGCTCGAGTCGGTTGCTAAGCGCAAACACGAAAACAAAACACAACACCAGTCACCACGCCCTTATGGGCGTATTCCGATTCAGACTTTCAGCGCTGTCAGCGATCAGACAAGCAAAAAAACGTATGAATTTTGACAGCTGACAGTAATTCGGAACGCGATTACGGGTGCTTTAATCGATTTCAGCGCGTTTCGGAACGCAGGGTATGACCACGCGCATGACAACTAGATTGCCAGACGTGTTAAGATTTATTGTACTAACTAATCCTTATAAAATATGTGAAAATAATATTTGTATGTTCCACCTTCACGATTAAAGTTCTCAACGGATTTAGATAAAATTTGGAATGAAGATAGTTTGTAACCTGAACATTATACCTAGTTTTTACGGGAGAAAGTTTTATTCCTACGGGAAAATCTTACATAACGCGAGCGTAGGTCCATTGTTCTTACTAATGTTATAAATGTGAAACTTTGTATCTGACGGATGTATGGATGTTCGCAAAGACCCGCGGGATAAAAAACCGAAAAAAATTGGGAAAGACAGCGTGAAGTACAATAAAAAACAGCTCCATGAATGACACTTAGCAAGCGATCCGTGGGCTAAGTCTGGACATTCTGGAGCAGGCTTAAGCAGCAGTGTTAAAAAACGAGATACTTTATAATAATTTTTCACAATGAAACGGAACGCACTTATTTTAGTTTGGTTATGCAGCTATCAATATTGTTGTCTTAGACTTATCAATTAGAAAATGTTTTCTGTATGTGCGACAGCTGATGTTTGTTATTAAACATTATTTCTTCCAAATTAACCAAGTATAGATCAGACACATATTTATTTTTAAAATCTGGCAATATTTCTGTAGCGCTATTTCTAAAAACACGCCATCTGTTGAAAATCAGAATAACTGCGTGCTCTCCTAACGTGAAAAGGTTTTAGGTTTTTAGTTTAATGGTTCAATAAATTGAGTGCTAATTTGAATAGTGAGTAATTGTTGATTTATTGTGTCTAGTAATGAAAAAACATTGTTATTATAGTAATAAAAAATAAATATTAAATACTCGAGATGAAAAATGCTTTAATTTGGCCATTTAAGACAAATGTTACCTCCGACAAGCCAAGTAACGCCATCTAGTACAGTTTTCTTAAATAGCAAAACTCTTAGTATGAAAAGAACAATCTATACCCCCTTATTTTATTTATCTATGCTTTTCTACTAACTGATAAGTAAAAGTTCAGAGAATTAATCAACTGAGTAACGGAATCAGCAGATGTAGCTTCCGTGGCCAGCGGTGGAGCCTTCGATTTCATTTTAAAACTTCAGGAATCAGTTCTTTTTTGTACAAATTTAAATTTTGTAAAATAATTTTTTTTTTGGCATTAGCAGACTTTGTGAAAAATAATAATTTTTAATGTCATAGTTAGCCAATGGTGCCAATTCCCGCAGTGAAACTAAATTTAAACTTAATATTAGTTTTGTCACGTCGGCTCTTTTGAACGTCAAATTTTATGTCACAAACGTCAATTTTAAGCGGGATCCTAAAACAAGCTGTTTAAAATTACTTTGCACACGTCCAAACTTGACATTTGCGGTATAAAATTTGGCGCTCACAATGGTTGACAATCGCTTGTCCTTTTTCATCGTCGTGGGTCAGAAAGTGACTTTGCGGGAATTGACACCAATACCAAGGACAAGGAAAGCTTGTTCATGGTTGGAACGTTCACTACAGCACTATAGTCGGGTTATTATAGGATGGGTTCTCACAGCTTCAAAATTTTTCATACGACGTTAACAACTTGTTTTAATAATATTCAGTTTAAAAACCATAATGATGATGATGATGATGATGATGATGATCTATCCGACCGATTTCGGCCATGGCGACCACTTCTACTCCTAATAGCTAAAATATTAAAAAAAAAGTAACTTCACCTCTTATTTTATCATTAAACAGTATGTAATTTTACTTAATAAATAAATAAATAAACGAAATAATATTAAAAAGTTTTTAAAATTTTAATCTGCTAGAGCTCATCCTACAGTAACCCAAGTATAGTACTGTGTACAAAAGGAAATCAAAATCAAAATCAAAAATTATTTATTTCCATAGGATGTTATTACATCACTTAGATCCGTCATTACATTTTTTTGGGTGAGGAAGGAAATTATATTCTCTGTCTTCCATTATCTGTCCTCTTGTGGCTTACGATTCTCGGATTTGAACACCATTCGTAATGTCAAAAATATCGAATTCTAGAACCTAACTAATCATCACACGAGCCTTAGCATTTAAATAAAAGCTCAAAAAAGTATTTCTCGCGACCCCAAAGAATACCGACTTTCAATTTCATCGGCCTTTAACAAAAACCCCGACGTCATTTATAATGATAATGACGAGCGAACGAACAGGTTGAGTGCGTCCCGCAGGAAGCCGTCGACCTTGGTAAGGTCGCGGTGCGCGCGCGCAGGTTTTTTAACCTAAAATTACCCGTGAAACCAGCGAGCCCTTTTGTGCAGAGTAATTATAGCGATGCAGATGTTGCTTAACCCTCGAGGCAGTTATTTAAGATTATGAATTAGTTGCCGAATGTGATCACACTTCTCAAAGGGGCAAAAAGTGATTTTTCAGTTAGCAATGGTATAAGAATTATTTATTCAATTATTCCCCACGTGTTTTTTTAAAGAATTCCTGCCAAATAAAGCCTACGGGAGTGGCAGTTTCTTTTTAATAAGTTATCCAAGTTCTATCACGTCTGTCGCAGAATCGATGAGCGTTGGAGCAGACGGGTTCTCGAATGGAGACCACGTCTCGGGAAACGCAGTGTGGGACGCCCCCCTGCCAGGTGGACTGATGACCTGAGAAAGGTCGCTGGTGAAGGCTGGATGAGGAAAGCGGGTGATCGTGCGCTTTGGCGTGCCCTTGGGGAGGTCTACGTCCATGCAGCAGTGGACTGCAATTGGCTGATTGATTAATAATTGACCCAAGTCCTAAGACTTCGGTTCGATAGTCTACGGTTTCAACCCTATTCTAGATCAATAAAAAAATATTTTTTTCCCATCTATAATATGATCCTGTCCACTGACTAGGGAGGGTTTAGTCTGTTCTTTCACTTGCTCTGCCCAGTGAGAGTGTCGGGTCTGGTGGACATTGTTTTTTTTTTTGTGGCCGGCCGAGTGCGCCCTCAAGAGGGTAACAACCGGGTTAAGAAGGGCTCAGTTTAGGCACACGGACTATGGAATAATGTCAGATTTTTTAACATGAGCTAAAAACTTATTGCTTAATTGTAGGATAGGTAGGAAAAGTGGAACAAACCGTTTTTATTAATTTTATAATAGTATTGAACAAATTCCAAAAACAGCTTTGAGTGACGGAGTGTTAATGACGTCACTCACAGGTATTAAAATAAATATTTTCAGTCTGTCAAAGTAAGGCAAATTATCTGTGGAAAAGACATTGGCATCATATCCCGGCAGCATCAAAAATCGTTCTTAGGTCCTCAAACCTGGAACATGCGTGACTTGCCGTCAGGAGCAAGGAGACTTTTTGATTTTCCAATTTATCTATAGAAATAAAGTGAATGCGATACGGAATCCCAAAACTCAAAAACCCAGTTTGAGAATATTTGAAATGACGTATCGTATATTTTTGTAAATACGCCTAAATGAAATTATAAGAATACATTTCTTTATTTTCTGCTATTTTAGATAGTTTCTACTCTCTAGTGAGAATGTCTTCGTGGACTTTGTTTTTTTGTAGCATGGTCGATGTGCCCGACAAGAGGGTAACAACCGCGTTATGGAGGGCCCGCTCCAGACTTGACGAACGGCCATATTGTATGCAGTTAACCTTTTTGCTTTTTTGTTTCAGTAATTTAATGAAAGTTATATGGGCCCTTACTATCGGCTGTTAAACTTTCTGCCGAGTAAGAATAATGAACTTAGAATAAGTGCTTAAGTGCATTAACGAAGAGCGCCATTTTGTTTTTTATTTTTATTTAGGAATAGTTTAACTTTATTTATTATGCGGTACTTTTCACTATAGGTTTTTATACTCTTAGTAACTCGATGGATGAATGGTAAATCGTGTCAATGGCCTCGAGTCGGGATGTCGTGCTCTAATTCTAATTTTAAAATCCAGCTATCCTTTTCGTTTCTATGACCAATGAGAGAGGTGATGAACGAATGATATTAATTTGAACGAATGATAACCTAAAATAAGGGCATTAGCTGTCAGTTTAAGAGATTTTTAAGTCGCATGTTTTAAGTGCTCTCTAAAATTGTGCCATCGACACGGCCATAAGGTTCAAATTCGATCTAACGGTCCACTTTCGTCAACCATCCTGCGTTAGTTAATACTGGTACTTGATGACAAAAGACTTAACTTGCCTATCGAAGCACAAAAAATGCTAAATCGTTCTAAATAAAAACCAAAAGTGGCATCCGATAATGTTTTTATAGTATCAACAAAGCTGCGGTTATTAAACACAATTTGATGAATTCGGGGTGGAAAAATAGTTTAGAAAATCTTCAAATTCATTTGATGAAACTAAACAAGCCAATTTTTTTTTCAGCCATCAAAATTAGGCTGCCTAATGATACTGATACTAAACCGTGCGGCAAGTATGGGATGAATTTTATCAATTTTATCTAACAAACTAACCACTCTTATTGTATGCGGATTATTATTCAGTTTCATGGACAGCTCTAGATATTTAAATATGTAGCAGTATTGCTATCCTACCTTCTTCTGCTATTTTGTTTCTGGCAATTTCAATACTTTTAAGTACTGGCAGTCAGTCATTTTCAAATTTCGAATTCGTCCGTTTCGGTTTTGTCATTTTCATCAAAATTTCCTCATTCCACGATTACTTGCTCAGTGATTCCACCTCAAGACATCAGACTGTAGGTACCGACCTTTTAATAACCGGATCTTATGTATTTTCATTATTAGTAGCTTCTAAAAAGTGCTATAAAGCCGTTTGTGCAACAATTACCCATGTTTTGTGTACGTTTATTCTGGACTGGACCCTGTTTCCCTGCCACGCTACCATACTTCTATTCTTATTGATATACCACGCCTTCTTACTTATAATATCATTGTCTATACTACATCGTGCGGCCAGCAGCGTGCGGCAGCTGCTGGGCTACAAATCTATATTAAAAAATTCTCCTTTTGTAATAGTTTTAGTTATTGTTCAACTTTCATTACCTGATCCATTCGTTCTGTATCTGTCTTCCATTTAAAAAAAACTGGAAATAGTCAGTAGGTACAATAAATCCATCATCCAATCAAACTAGTTTAAAGCAGTTTAATATAAATTATAGTCATTTTATTGAACACCTGCAAAACATAGATTTAATAAAAGATTTGTTAGACTATTTGTCGGGAAGTTTTATATGGTTTTATTAATTAGTTGTCGTGATAATGTTACATCTTAAAAATGAAAGGCTTTTAACGTTGAATATAAATTGACGCGAAAAATTAAATCATGTATCATTATCTGCACGCACCCGCAAGAAAATAAGAAGATGAAGAAATACATGAAACTGAACAACTGTGGTTCCCTACTCTAGTCCCACATTTTTCAAAAGTCATGATTCGATTTTTTTTAGATAAATTGTCTTGGACAGCTGATCAATTAATAAGAAAAGTAAAAACGAATATTTTGATAAGTTTTCACGTGTACTGAACAGCCACTGTTATATATTCTGTGGTTTAGGTATTACTAAAACGATCGATGCTGTTTCAACCGTCCCCACCTTACTATTTGTTACCTAGATATTAGATCAATACACCTTACGAGTTCTATTATCAATAACCTACAGTATTGCACAGCCGCAATCTTCCTGACATTCTCAACTTGCGCAAGAGTGGCAAGAGTGCGAACAACGCCTCTTGATCTCACCTGGCCAGTTACACTACACGTAATACATAATATTCATGATAAGGCTATTGTATAACGTGTCAAATAATTCCAAACCTCTAGGGTAGTAGTTTAGTCCATCATCATCATCGTGTGGGATGTAAGGTCGACAACCGACCTCACAAACCCTGGTGTCAGTGTTATAGAGCCGCCACAGACTTGGCTCATGTAACGACTAGATAATAAAAAATAACAAATGAATACATAGATTCAACAAAGCGCAAAACGCGAACACAGATAGCTTAAAACCCTTGATTGACTCCTGCTAAGTTTATGCTAGCCCTTATCTAGTTACTGTCAAAATAAAGGACCCTACACTACACAATAACAGGTACAGACTCACCAGAGTATTGTGAAATGGCCAAAGTTGGAACTACGGCGATTAGTATTCTGATATTCATAATATAAATAGAAATAAAAATAAAATAGCGCACCCAAAATTTAGACTGTGTAAGGTTAACAATTCATTCATGGGGAACTGTATTCGCTTCTATAATAAATAAAATACCAGATGATATTGTAAATCTGTCTGATAGCCAATTTGGAACTAAAATTAAAAATATTTTATGTTATAAGGCCTATTATACGATAAATGATTACTTAGATGATAAAAACGTCTGGTCAACTGTTGTTCCAAATCAGCGGAGTAGATTGTAATTATGACTCATGTATGATTATTTATATATTTAAAAGAAAAGTACAAAAGATACAATTCCTGTGGAGTTTCTTCTGGCCGTTCTTCTCCACAGAGGGCGTACACTGATAGTGAACGTGCCATCCATGATAGCTTTGACGTCGAAAAATGATTTGTAAAAATCTTAATACGAATAAAATATTTTTTATTTGATTTGATTTAGTATGTAAATATCAAATTTTAGAAAAAATACAAAATACATTTATTTGCAAGAATACACATTTTGATATTACATTTTGGGTATTCTACCTTAACTAGGCAAATATGTCAATTTAATTTAATGAAATTCCAATCAATGTCAATGATGCTTTTATAAATAGCTAATGTTTAAAATTATTCAAATACTAATACAGTAAATCAAAATAAACCAAAACCAATTAATGTAAGAGAATGTCAGGACTTAAAATATAGTATAAATTCATTTATATTGTAAAAACAGTTTTCTAGAAGCCAATTTGTCAATTTGTTCTTAAAAATATGTACTTCTAATGACTTCAGTTCTGCTGGGAGTTTGTTGTATATTTCTATGCACAAATTATGTACATTTTTTTATAAATAAAAGTGCTACAAGCCGGCTGGTAAAGTTTGTCCCTATACTGAGCTCGCAAGGGTCTAATGGTACGCGGATTAACTGGCGGAGAACTGTCGTGATTGGTTGAAAAATAATTTTGTTGACAGAGCGAGCGAAGCGTCTCTGTTTCAGCTTGGCCAAAATTGCTTTTGTATGTCCATCTATTTGTTTGTTTGTTTCACTCTACAGGTCGCGTTTCTCAACCGATTCTCGTGAAATTTTGTGAGCAGGTTCGATAAATTAATCGAGTCAGTTTTTGGAAATTTTATAAAATGACGGAAATCAGAAATCAGAAATCAGAAATATTTATTTGCCAGAATACAGTTATATACAGGTCTTATATAAAATAATGAGAGTGCTTGTATTCAACCTACTAGGTGTGCAAATATACAAGTTAAAAATATTAAAGATTTTAAATTCGATACATATTTTACATTATTAGCTAAATTGTACATTATCATAGGTCAGAGTTATTAATTATTAATGTCAAATTTATATTAGTAATCTAGATCCAAAACAGTCAATTATAATAACAATAGAATAAAACAAAATGAATATACACGGAGTTATGGGGGTTGCCAGCTTACAAAGTCTACCGCTGAGGCTGTTTTCCTCTACAGGTCATATTTCTTAACCAATAAAATAAGGTAAAATAAAATAAAAATTAAGTTTAAAAATTTAAAAAAAAATAAAGGGTTCGGGGATGTTTGTGGAGAAAAAATAAAAATAAATATGAAAAGATATACAGACTCGCGAGGTCTACAGCTCCCAGAGCCACTAGTATTACTACCTATCACTTCACAGATAAGTTGGTAGGTCTGTGTGTGAAACTGGCCAACAATGACAGTCGACTTATCGAAATGTAAAGCGTAACAAACAACCCGCTTTCTGATCATAGTGTGATTGCGCGCTGACAATAATTAATGATACCATACAAACCTGGCTTAAATGCAACGATAAAAGATGGTAATGAGTGTTGTAATGTTGTAAAGCTACTGCAAGGTGGTTATTTAGATAGTAAATAATGTAATATGTACCGGTGGTGTATTTAAATGTGTGGCCCAGCAGCCGCCACGTTGCTGCTGGGCATCACACGAAGAGTGTTGTAGAGGGTTATGTGGCAATAGCCAGGGCACAGTCCGAAGAACAAAAGGTATTTTAATATTTATATATTATGTAACTGTCAAGGAAAAATAGTAGAGGATAATAGAAAAGCTTTAGGAATGTACTATCGGAGAACAGGACATGAAGTGAAGAATTTAGCAGGAAAAAGACAAAATCGAAACGTAAGAAATCTAAATTTGAAAATGAATTTAAAATGAAAGATAAAACTGCCAGCAAGAAAGGTTGCCAGTCATAAAACAGGAAAGAGGACGAATGACTCGTTACAAATGTAACCTAAATACATTAAAAATTAATATACTAAATCTTGCACCAGGCCATCATGGTTCTCTTGACTACGGCTTGAACGAATACCCTAATTCAGGGTAGGCTCGAGCCCGCTTCGCTCTTTCAACCAAAGTGGTAATTCTGACTTGACGGTAAGAAGAAATGATTTGTACCAAAAATGGATTATAATCACCTATAGGGATTTTTACTACTAGAGGAAATATTTTATGGTAGTATATACCACGCTTTTTAATTAGTATTGAAAAGATATGTTTTTCCATAACCAGTTCTAAGATACTAACTTTAATAATTACAATATAAAACATAAAAAATATGATACGCATAAAATCTGTTGTTCGAGTAAAGTGCGTTATAAAATACGTCGTTCGCCGAAGATATAAATCTAAGGTGTAATTCACGGTAGTCGGGCGTTATCACATCGAGCCCCATAAACTAGATAAAAGAAATAAACTTCTGCTCAGCTTATGTGAGCCTGGTACAGACTGACTACGTCGGCAACTACAAACGTAACTCGATTTTGTATTTTTAGGGTTCCGTAGCCTAATGGCAAAAAACGGAACCCTTATGGATTCGTCATGTCTGTCTGTCTGTCTGTCTGTCCGTCCGTATGTCACAGCCACTTTTTCGGAAACTATAAGAACTATGTTGAAACTTGGCAAGTAGACCGCGGCTACTAAAGAACTTTTATGTTACTTGCTGCTACGGAACCCTTCATGGGCGAGTCCGACTCGCACTTGACCGCTTTTATTTAATTTTGTAATGTTTGGAGCAACAAATCTTATAGCGGTCAGACCACGGAGACAAATACAAATAAATACTTTGTCTCCGTGGGTCAGACCATTAAAGAAGCATAGTCGGTAAATTTTTGTACATGAAGTAGTTTTTAGTAGTAGAAGAGATGTTATTTTTATATTATTATTTTTATATTACATATTATGTGATACACGGTGCATAAAGCTTTTGAGACATTTAAAGGATCATTAAAACTTTATCACAGAAATGACGTTGCTTTTGTTCTGTATGAAAGATTCCCGTAAGGTACCAGGACATCAGGAATATCAGGATCCATAAGCTAGAGAGCTACTACGACCGTGTATCCTAGCCCTTGCTCAGTGCAGTGTCGGACTGATGCAACAAGTTTACGTCCGTGCCAATGTCATAAACCATTGCAAGTTGCACCAGACAGGGTTTACGCTTTCCTTATATTGTGGAACAATGTCGCAAAGTAGTAACAGCAGATATTATTATTATTGAGAGATTATTACTAGTGAGCTTCGGTGGTATATTGGCTAGGGCCGCTGCCACTCGTCTCCTGGAGACGCGGGTTCGACCCCTAATTTCGAGAACTCATATGTACGTTTGGTCGACGCTCTTACGGTGAAGGAAAACATCGTGAGGAAACTGCGAAGAAATTCAAAGATTGTGTGTGAATTGGGCCAGCGTGGTCATCTAAGGCTTGAACGCCGGCTGAAGCCCCGTTGGAGCCGTTTATGTATTGTTGTGGAACGTGGTGGGGATCGAACCCGCGTCAATCAGACGAGATGCAGCGGCCCTAGCCACTAACGCTCTTAACCGTGAGGTTGCTATTGCTAGTAATAGTGACATCGCCAGAACCATCTCATCAGCTCCGTTCGGGGCGGGTGAATGACCTGCTTTCGACCAAAGATCGACCAGAGATAATACGCACGCGCGCCTTATCGGTACGACCGAGATACAAGTACGGTAACGAACCAATGTCGGTACGGGAGGTCCTAAGAAGCTGAAGCATATTTTGAAGAAGATGTGATTTCGAATTTCATTATGTACGTTTATTCGATGCACTTTGGGGGAAGGAAGGAAACATAGTGACGAAATCTGAACAGGGAACAGCGCCTGCTATATCCAGGGTTTCATGTGCCAATCTTTATTCCTAAAGAGTAGAGTTTTAGGTGCACTAAAATTGACAAATTGTCAATTGGTTTGTGTTGTTGTGTTGGGTTTTCGGGGGAATTTTAGTTGGTTCAAAGAGAGAAAACACTACATCTCTGCGTTTTTGATGCACCGTGTTAGTGATAAGTTGCCAGTTATCGCCTTAAAAACATTAAACTGAACCCCATAACGACATTTAAGAAATGTCCTGTTTTCTGCAGTATGTGCCACCTACACAAGTTTGTTCATTCATTCAGACGACATTTTCATAAAGCTAAAAGGCAGTGTTACACAGCCTATCCTTGTACACTCTGTATAGGCGTAGTTTAGACGACCCAGTAGCAGCAGGAACTCCAGATCCGTTTCCGTGATAACGGAAGTTATTGGCGGCAGAATTAGCCCCAACTGACGCTGGAACTGGACCAGACCGAAACTGGTTGGAATCTGGCTGTTTACTGTAAACTTATACAAAATAATCTAAGTAGCACGATAGTGGCGTAATGGTTAACGGGTTGGGGTTCTAAGCGGATGATCTCGAGTTCGGTATCCGTGCAAACGTATATTTTGAGGTAGATTTATCTGGATAACATGATTTGAGGTAGATTTATCTGGATCGACGAATTGATCAAATTTATTTTATAACCCAGATGGTTTACTGAGTTAGATTTTTAGAGTAGGTATCGATTTCGTCCAATAAAAAATATGTAGCATATTATTGGCTAAATAAGTAGCATTTTTTAATGAACATGATAGTATAACTCTTTGAAACTAAATTGAAGGCGTAGTTATAAATTTTTGTTTATTTTTATTTGTCTGATGATTTATTTGTCTACTCACTAACTAAGCCAACCATAGACAAACTTCTTTTGTCCTAGTACTATTAGCTAGCTTTGACTTAAAAAATATTCTGTAGAATCTTTGTATGATTTTTTATCTTTAATCTTTATGTACTAAAAACCAGATTTCAGTAAAAGGGTTAACGAGATTATATATCTATCGTTTAAAGTTGTTAGTTACCCCTATAAAAGTTTTACAACAAATATTAATGTTTTAGAACTTAAGTAGCTTTGCGATACTCTATGGCCGTAGATATCATTTTGTTGCTTATCTAACTAAAAAGGTTCATTTTATAACCTTATCGTTAACAACAGTATTAAAAACTGCAACTTTAAATTCACTTGATACGGGATAAAATCCGGAACGAAGAAGTCATCCGGCAGAGGACCAATAGTGGCTCTGCTGCAGAGTATCACGTGACTGATGACCTGAGGAAGGTCGCTGGTGGTGGCTGGATGAGGAAAGCGGGTGATCGTGCGCTTTGACGTACCCTTGGGGAGGCCTACGTCCAGCAGTGGACTGCAATAGGCTGATTGATTGATGTGGTAAAGTGTAGAATTACAGTCAGCAAAAGATAGGTATACAGGACCCGAGAAAACGTTATAATTTCGAGTTATAACGTTTACTCGGGTACCTAATTGTTAATGC
This sequence comes from Carpatolechia fugitivella, assembly GCA_951230895.1. Classification (NCBI taxonomy): domain Eukaryota; kingdom Metazoa; phylum Arthropoda; class Insecta; order Lepidoptera; family Gelechiidae; genus Carpatolechia; species Carpatolechia fugitivella. The sequence goes on from OX579665.1 coordinate 9,793,357, forward strand.
TTTTTCATGAAATTTCGTAAAATTTGCAGTTTAACACAGTGTACTGTATAAGTATATGTAATCTTATGTATAATGTAAATAATCACCTGAGAAGATTATATACATCGGTTTGGAGCGGCCCTGTATACTTATCGCCTTTGCTGACAGGTAAGTAATTATAATACACCAATTTAGTTTTAGCCGTGTGGTGACCAACCCTACCCCAACTCCTACCAACCCCTACTCTTCCCGTGGGTGTCGTAAGAGGCGACTTAGGGACTACACATTGAACAGGGAACGGGCAGCAGCGCTCTCTGATACAGTAACCTTTTAATCTGCGACCTCCAACCCGCCTGCCAAGCGTGGAGATTATGGCAAAACCCTCCACTTAAGTGGAGGAGGCTCATAGTCCAGCAGTGGACTGTAACGGGCCGTTGATGATGTTGATGAATTTAGTTTTGCTGTTTTCAGCTCATAATGGCACCGCGTGAAAACGCAGTCATTTTCTAATCTTGATTTTAAATCCAGCTATGTTTTCTTTTTTTATGACCAATGAAAAAGAGGAGATGAAATTCATATGAACAAAATAAATTATATTATTTTGAATGTAAAATATGGGCGTAGCTGTCGAATTATTTGAAAAACACACCCTCACGTTCAAAACTCAAGACCAGCTAGCTATTAACTGTATCATGTAAAGTTCTGTTGCCTAAACGAAGCTTAGACTTATATATGTACCAGGATTGCATAACCGGCCTGCAGGTCAGGCAGAGCATTGATAACAATTTGCATCGGGGGGCTATCAGCAGCGCTTGCAGTGCACTCGTACATCGCCCGCTTTCTCCAACAGTGGTTCTTAAACTTTGAAATGTACATGAATGGGCGGGGGGTCCGCGGGCGTGATCATATGACGTAAGTATTCGAAACAAATATATTCGAAATAGGCTGCCTAGGAAATAGACTGACTAAATTATTTTTAAAAATCAACTTTTTGTACATTATTAGATTCACCATTATTTGTATGCATTATGACAATTTGAAAAAAAAATATTTGAGTGAATAATATGTTATATTACTCATTCACCTCGAACTAATTCAATACAAACACTTTATTTATTAGTTAGTGTATACCGATCTCCTACATCAATCTGTACTATTTACATCACTCCGGGTCTAACAGTTGTCAATCAAATCCAATCAACGGCCCGTTACAGTCCACTACTGGACTATGAGCCTCCACCACTTAAGTGGAGGGTTTTGCCATAATCTCCACGCTTGGCAGGCGGGTGGAGATCGCAGATTAAAAGGTTACTGTATCAGAGAGCGCTGCTGCCCGTTCCCTGTTCAATGTGTAGTCCCCTAAGTCGCCTCTTACGACACCCACGGGAAGAGTAGGGGTTGTAATATAGTCGTAATATTAAAGGATTAGTTATGGGAATTGTTCTCTAAGTTAAAGGTTTTTCTTCCATACAAGGATTCGGACTGGACTGGGTTGAACCTACATTTGCTGTCATCATCATTCAACATCAACAGCTCATATACGTTGGGGTCTCGAGCCTACCCTGACGATATCATTATGCATATTAAATTCTTGTTACATAATGAAGAACTCTATGAAATGTAACGATCAAACTACATTAAACAATAACTAACTCCATCCACTACGCACGACTAGCTATTCTCTGGATCGGACGTGTGATTTATGATCTATAGATCATTTTACTTTATGTAATAATCGCAACACAAATAGGTGTTATGTAAAGAGATTTAAGACAAGTGTTATTGTAAATGTTTACAACATTGATAAAGGTGAATGAATTAATGTATGTAAGTTGATTTTCGACCTGCCAAATCTGTGATTGTGAATTTGCAATTTTATTTGGTTTGATCACGCACGCCATCATTTTATGATCTGTTGTCTCAAGTCTTTTTTTTTTAATCTTTATTTTTATAGAGGATTTGATCAACATAGACCATGCCACCCTCAGAATTACATGCAAAATTTTACAAAGGTATTAATAGGTATATAATATCTATTACATTAATTGCTATTCTTAATACCTATTTGCACAAGTTTATATAATAACTTAGCTCCCTGTGATATTGAAGCCAACATGGTATTACACACACCTACATTTTTGACACAACAAGAAACGGTATCTTACTTCTTGTCTCAATTCTTGGGTCTTGAGAGTGTTGTTAGTAAAATTGCGTTGAACTGATAGGTTGAAAAAGATCATAATTAATTTAGATCTGCTGTCTCAAGTCTTGAGTAGAGTGTTGTTGGTAAGACTGAGTCCGCGTCGATCTGATAGTTGAACATTTGAACAATGGCGACCTGCGTGGGAGGCCTTGCAACACCCTGCATATATAGGGTTTCATACAAGGTGTTATAAGTTCGTGTAAAATTTAATTCATCGTGTGGGTTGTATGGTCGACAATCGGCCTCACAAATCCTGGGCCCCGTTTCACGAAGCATCAATTTACTAGTAACATTAAGTAGTACAATTTGATATTCATTGCGTAGTTAATTCGTCTAAACTGCAAGGCTTTATCGTTTTAATCTCACTGTCTACGCCAGGGACCGAAAACCTTTAAAATTTGCGGTAAAGGTATGCCGTAAAGGTAGAAATTCTAGGTTACATTTAAGATAAAGGTAACCGATATTTGGGTTAGCGAAACCTATAAACGTGTTACCTCTAGCTTTGGTTACCGGAGTTAATATCGGTTACCGAAAAAGGTCCTTGATTTAGAAAGGAATTAATAATGGCAACGCTAGCGATTTTTTGCCGTATCGTCGGCATTATAAATGATTCAGAAAGTAATCTATCTTCATCCGCGTAATTTGAAGATTTTCTTGTTGTTTTTGCATTCAATTATTAAAATATACTCATCTGCATTAATAAAGTGACTTTATTTTTTTAATTAAAAAACATTTTTCTACAGAAACTGGGTAGTGACCGTAAGTACTTTAATATATTTGGAATGACTATTAGACCTTATTTAACTGTCAAATAATGAGCTTTACAAATAAAATTGTAATACTCGGTGAGATTCTTAAACACCACATTGCATTGTGGTCACAACTTAGTCCGATTAATGGTGGGTCTACTCGGAGTCAGGGAAAATTAGAAATGAATTGGGAAGTAATCCATTTTCATCCGTGCCATTTTTAGAGGTATTTGTTGCTTATGCATGAAATTATTAAAATATACCCCTCTACGTTGAGAACATGACTATATTTTGGTTTTTCCTTTAGATTTTGTATATTCTCTAACTATCGAAAATGTAGTTATAAATTCTTTGCGATCCGATCGCAGTTCCGTAGTTATTTAATTTAAAGTTTAATGCCAGCTAGTGTTGTTGCGATAGCGATAGTCTATCGATAGTATCGATAGGCTATCTGTATTTTCGATACTATCGATCACGATCAAAATGTGAATTTATTAATCTATTTAGCAAGCAATTTATTTTAAAATTCATCCAATATTACGCATTGGTGAAGCTAATCCAAGATGGTGGCCAACTTTTTTGTTTATGGGCTGATTTCGATAAGTTTGATACTTTATTTTGAAAAGAAAATAGCAACTGAATTATAAAATAACAAATATCCATAATGGTGGGCAACTTGTTTGTTCATGGACTGATTTAGTTAAAACTTGGGACCATTAATTTGACATGAAATTAACGGCGGTATGGTATAAATGTCAAAATACCAAGATGGCGACCAACTTTTATGTTTATGGACTGGTTTTATAGTAAGTAACTTGGTTTAGAACAATATTTTGACATGAAATGTAAATCAATTTGTCATATAAGATGCCACACAGACAGACATTAGAAAACAACAATAATATTCAAATATCTCGAAAACTATGCGTCGTAGCGAAAAAATAACGAAAATTTTTGCCCCCTTTATAGCCCATAACACAACCATGGCCATGCTATATAATGACCTTTCTTGACCTTGACACTCACTTTTTTTAACTTTGTGAAAAATATATCTTAATGGTCCTGTAAACATTAATTGATTGATTGAGAATGGTAAGATAGTTCCAATTATTAAAGAAGCAATGTTAAAAATGACAAAAATCCAACATGTCGGCCTATATTTCGTTCATGGACCGATTTTGTTAAAACTTGGCTTGGGAATGTTTATGGACTGGTTATGTTGTAACTTGGTTTAGAACAATATTTTGACATGAAATGAAAATCAATCTGTCAAATAAGATACCACACAGACAGACATTAGAAAAAAACAGTAATATTCAAATATCTCGAAAACTATGCGTCGTAGCGAAAAAATAACGAAAATTTGTGCCCCCTTTAGAACTCCAAACACGACCATGGCCATGCTATATAATGACCTTACTTGACCTTGACACTCACTTTTTTAACTTTGTCAAGGTCAAGTAAGGTCGTTATATAGAACGACCATGGTCGTGTTCACGGTTATTAAGGGGGCACAAATTTTCATTATTTTTTCGCTACGGCGCATAGTTTTCGAGATATTTTGATTTTATTGTCTATGTGTCATCGTATTTACGAAACGGATTTCATTGCATGTCAAAATATTATTCCAACCAAGTTTCAACAAAATCGGTCCATAAACATACTATGGGCGCTATTTTGAATTTCACAAGTTTACGTTCTCTTTTTTTTTAAATAGCATATTAATCTCAGTATATATAATATATATAAAAATATTTATATCATAACAAATATCACTTATAAAAGGCGTTTTTTTTCATACGTATGCGTCTTATCACACTTTAATAAGATATAATAATAAAATATTACAAATATGAAAGTATGTCTGGATGTTTATATTTGTTTTGATTTTGCGCCTCAACTGTTAGATGGATTTAGATGAAATTTGAAATAAAGATTGTTTGTACCCTGGATTAACACATAGGATACTTTTTGTAGGAAAAGATCCTATTTTTACGGGGAAAATCTTACACTTTACTACAATTTGCGATGTCACATTTTGAGGCATTCGTCTCCTTAGTGTATATTATTTTAATTTTAAAGTAAACGTAGTCCGTCTCATGACTAATTAATATTTCTAGTAGAACTATGACACTCGGGTAGACCAAACTATCCAAAATTCGCTATGAAACTGGAAAAAGAAAGATACACTAACCGCGATCGGGCGACCTCCTCACTTACTAACAAATAAGACAGGAGCCGGTCGCGCTTTGAATATACCAACCGACGACCGAGACGAAACGACGCGACGGGTGCGAGTGAGATAGACAGCGCGTCATAGCGCGTGCCGAGGTGTCGCGAGATCTCACGAAATAAAGGTAATTTTATTTCGGTTACCGGTATTACCACGGTATTACCACAGAACAGTAAAAGATGTTAGAATGGCTAAGTGGGCACAGCGCGCGAGCCGTGAATGTGCGCCTCATACACATATCTGTCAAAGTGCTTGCAATCTCGCTTCAGTTTTGCCCAATTTTCGTGACGCGCACCGATTACACTTATTTTTTGGAATAAATGCCAAATTGTGCTATAATTTCATGTCTCAAGAATAGCAAAAACTGTACCTTGAGTAAAGACGGGATTTACTGTTCTGTGGGTATTACGCAACGGTGGTTAATACGCCAAAAGCTTACCTTTATAAAATACCGGTAAAAAAATATAGGTGGTTACCAAATAATACCGGTATTTGCGCTACCGGTTTCGGTCCTTGGTCTACGCAATGTACATCAAATTGTACTTGTAATTTGTAACTTACGGGACCCAGGGGGCCGTTTCACGAAGCAACAATTTACTATTAACAAGTTACAATTTGGTATGCATTGCATAGCCAATTCGCCAAAATTGGAAACCCTTATTGTTTTACCTCGTTGTCTAATTCAAATTCAAATTCAAATTTATTTATTGCATTTCCACAATTAATTAGGTACTTAGGTGGTAGTAGGAAAAGGTGTTAAAATTATTAATTGTGAAGCCCCGTTAGGGCACAGCAATATAAAATACAAGCAGAGGGCTCTACCATTACTTAAAATTAAAATCTTAATACAAAAACTACATTTACAGTTTTTGTATTAAACTACATTTACAGTTACATACAGTAGAGTTACATAAGTAGAGTAGAGTAAAGAAGTAGGAGTACTTTGGTGTATTTCTTTATTTCTTAATTATTTTTATTAACTTTATTATGACTTTATTTCTATAGTATTAAAATTCTAATAAATATAGTTTAAATGAGTTTAAAACATTATAAATCACTTTTCATCAAAAAAATCTTTAGTACTATAATAGCATTTATTAATGAGGTGTTGTTTTAATTGTCTTATAAATGGTTTATAATTTTCTATATTTTTAATTTCGTTCGGGATATGGTTATATATTTTAATTAGCATTGAATGGGGGCCAAGGTTACATATTTCTAATTTAGAAAAGGGTTTCTTTAATTTATGTTGGGTGCGGTTATTTCTTTTTATACTTTTTTCTGGGGAATATAAATTCATATGTGCTCTAACAAATTTACAAGCTTCTAATATATATATTGACGTCAATGTGAGTAGCCGATGTTTTTTAAAGTATGGTCTACAAGATTCTTGTTGATTTATATTACATAAAATTCTAACGCACTTTTTTTGGAGGACGAAGACATCTTGTATATTTGTAGAGTTTCCCCAGAAGATTACTCCGTAGGTTAACCTCGAGTACGCGTATGCATAATATGCTGAGAGAGCAGTTTTAAAATTTGTAGCTTTTTTTAGGTGGTAGAGTGCATATGTAAAGGAAGATAATTTACTTGATATTTTTTATAATTATTATAATTTGATATTTATTATAATTCCTAAAAGAGTAGTAGATTTAACCATTTCTAATTTCATATTTTTATAAGAATAATTTATATCGAGGGGCTTTTTTTGATAAGGTTTGAACTGTATTAATTTTGTTTTGGAGAAGTTTAGTTCTAAATTGTGATTTTCTAGCCAAACAATTAATTTATTGAAGGTTGTATTTAATGACTGTTCCAGCTCTATAGTGTTAGAGCAGGTAAATAAAATAGAGATGTCGTCTGCAAACATAATACATTGGTCATCGAATAGTTTAGGGAGGTCGTTAATATAAACCAGAAACAAGAAACAGCCGAGCACGCTACCCTGCGGGATAGATCCACTGACTGGCGTTTTATTTGATCTTACGTATTGGATTTCTCCCGTTGAATAGTTTACGTTTTCTACTTCAATATATTGACATCTATTTGCAAGGTATGATTCAAACCATTTGTACGCGGTTCCTCTTACGCCAGTTTTATATAATTTATTTAAGAGAATATCAAAATTTACTCTATCGTACGCTTTACTCATGTCCAACATAAGCCCGACGGCGTATTTTTTATCTTTTATTGAGTCTATAATTTTTTTAAGTCTACGCAATGAACATCGAATTGTAATTGTAATTTGTAACTTGTAGCTTCGTGAAACGGCCCCCTGGTGGCAGTATAGAGGCCACTTGACGTGGATTGTATCGACTTAGTTCTTTCTTGCTCTTGTTCCACGTTACGTACGTGGTTGGCACATCAAACACATTCAAGAAATTATAAATAAAAGAGCCAAGTATGAATAACCGCCACATGAAACTGGAATATAACTTTTTGAGCCCTATGAGAAATAACCCAGATAAAGCATCGAATTATACTGTTCATTTCTGCTGCAGCAATAGTTTACCATCCCCAGTGCGGCCCAAACACAGCAATTAAAATTAGGGCACGCCTTCCTCATCCAGCCACCACCAGCGACCATCCTCAGATCATCAGTCCACCTGGCAGGGGGGCGTTCCACACTACGTTTCCCGAGACGTGGTCTCCATTAGAGAACCCGTCTGCTCCAACGCTCGTCGGTTCTGCGACAGACGTGGCCAGCCCATTGCCACTTCAGCTTGCTACACTTCTGAACGATATCAACTACCTTGGTCCTCTGCCGGATCATTTCGTTTCGGATTTTATCCCGTAGCGAAATACCAAGCATAGATCTTTCCATGGCTCGCTGAGTGACATGTAGCCGATGGGCCAGCTTCACCGTAATGCAAGATTTTTTGCGGTAAACCTTAGTATAACTCTAATCATCGGTATTATAACTGGACTACTGTGCCTACTAAGCCGTGTGGTGACGGCAGAGTAGAATACATTTGTCACCAACCCCTACTCTTCCCGTGGGTGTCGTAAGAGGCGACTTAGGGACTACACATACACATTGAACAGGGAACGGGCACCAGCGCTCTCTGATACAGTAAGCATTTAATCTGCGATCTTCAACCCGCCTGCCAAGCGTGGAGATTATGGCAAAACCCTCCACTTAAGTGGAGGAGGTTCATAGTCCAGCAGTGGACTGTAACGGGCCGTTGATGTTGAAGTTGAAAGTCACAGGACCAAAATTAATCTTTATTTTTATTATGTGCATATAATTATTATTTTTTTTAACATCGTTTACATTATTCTAAAGTTTATATATCCTACTTCTATAGCTATGAATAATTTACATTAGAATATCAAAGACAATTGATCAACTTATGAATATGACCCTGTATTTGTAACACTGTTTATTTATATGGTTGTATATTAATATTCAAGTCGTTACGTAAGCTTGTTACAAACATGCAACGCTCTTTGTTCGCTCAAAGTTTGAACTGATTGAAGTTAGGTTTTAACATTTGAAGCTTTAAGATCATTTCTTCTGCTTCATCATGAGGGTTACAAGTTACAACCGTACCTCACAAACCCTGATCACTGTTTTACATAGAGCCGCCACCAAAGGTCATTGAATTGGCTCGTGTAACGACTCATCAACAGCTCACATACGTCTCCACCGAGGGGCTCTAGCCTACCCTGTATCAAGGCGATCAGGC